>JARQOD010006773.1:0-41506 GCA_033576555.1 Oophaga sylvatica | reverse complement strand
CCCCCCCCTAAAAACTTTCGCTTGACTTGGTGTGTGGGGTAAAAAAAACCCAAAACACTTTCCTGAATACCCAAAAGGGTTTTCTCTCTTTGAAATTTATCGGAGGGCCATTAAGGTTTTGGAGAGCCCAAACTGACATATAGGTCCCAAAAATTACGCCCTCCCGGGAGGGATGACGTGGGGTGAGTCTTCAAAGTGTCTCCCACCACTATCCCCTTTTCTTCGCCTTTGGGTTGTGCTTTTTGTTGTCATTCGGGGGTTTTGCTGTGTGCCCTTTTTCTTCTTTTTGTTCCTTTCCTTAGGTGGGCTTTTCGTCCTCCAAGGCCTTGGTATCGGTTTCTCGTTTTTGGTTGGTGATGTCCCATGGCTTTTGCTTTTTTTGGGCACATGCTTGCAATAAGCCCTAGGGGGCAAAATTCGGGGTTTGGGCGATGTTTTCCAGAGGGGCCCCCGGTTTTAAACCAAGACCGTGGGGGATTTTTTTGTTTTTCCCAAAGCACCGGGAAATATGCTAATTTCCCCAAGCTTAAATCCTCGTTTGGCTAGTTTTCCAAGCAGTGGCCCCCGCTGTCCCCAATGTTTCTTGCGGGGGAGATTTTTGTTTTCCAAAAACCCCAACCACGTTCACCCCCTAATTTGGGAATGGAGAGGATCGCAAGAAAAAAGGGAAAACGGAGAGGATCTAAGAAGAAGGAGGGGATCCCCAATTGGGGGAAAAATTTTTTGCATCTTCCCCAAGGACTCGGGCTGTTTTTTGCTAAAAAGGGTTCTTTACCAATAATAAAAAAAAGGGGTTTAAATACTTAGTTTAAGGGTTTTCAGTTTTTCTTTTTTAATAATTTAAAAAAATTTTACATTTCGCTTTTTTCAGTCAAGGGGGGGTGCAGGGGAATTTTAATGGAAAAGAAAATAAATTTTTTTTTTTAATTTTCCAAAAGGCTGCAATGAAACGTGAAAATTTAAAGTGGTCTGAATACTTTCTGTTCCCCCTGTAGACATCAAACTTTAGCAGCCATCACATTATCAATTTTTGAAGGCCCCAAACGTGAAAAGGGGTCCCCGGCATGTGGTAACGTAAAAAAATCTCAGATCATGAAAAGAACATCCCCCCTTACAAAATTTTCCCCTTATCTAGGAAGACTGACTTTTTTCACGGGGGTCTGCCCTTGACATTTTTTGCATCTGTTGGAATTAAGGGCTTTTTTTGTTCTCTTCTATCTATTCCATGTTTTTAAAACCCCAACAAAAGCAAAAAAGGAATTTTTTTGAGCTATGTAACTTTCAAGGGTCAAAATCAAAAACAAAACTAATGTTCACAAAAAACATGAGTATTTAAAAATGAAAATTTTCCTGCATTTTATTTTTGTTTTTAAAATAAATTTATTTGTTTTGTTTTTCTTTATATTTTGTATGTGTTAACATTTTTGCACATTTTGGTTTTCTTGGCATGTGACATAAAAATTTTTTGGGGGTAGATTGGGGCTGGGGTGACCTTCACCGGGGGAAAAAAGTTTCTTGTGAAGGAGACAGATTTTTGGTGTAAAAATTTCAGTGCTCCATCAGCCCCATTTATCTCAGTCCTCTGTTGTCAGCTATTGTAAGCCGGAAAATTAAAACACGTTCTACTGCTATCCCCTTTCGTTTTTATAATTTAATGTGAATACTTTTTTGGCATTTTTTTTCCCTTTGTTGAAAGGAAAATGCAATCATGCTTGTTTTTGTTTTTGAATTAATTACCCTTTAAAACTAACAACCTTTTTTTTTTTTCCCCCTTTTAGAGTATTTTTTAAAATTTTTCATTTTCTATTTCTTTCTGTTTATTTTTTTGGAAAATGTATGGGGGGAAGATTTAATTTAATGCTAATCTTAATGTTTTTACGTCCCCTTAAAAAGCATTCATACCCCTGAATTTTTTTTCCCCATTTTATCCATTACATTTTCATTTTTAAAGTTTTTTGGGATTTTATGTAAATTCCAAAACAAAGTTGTATGTGTAGGAGTGAAAAAGGGGAATTTTAATTTTTTTGGGGGGGGGGGTTTTTTTAAAATTATTTTTTAAAAAAATTTGATTACATTTTTTTTTAGCCCCCCATAGTTGATATCTTAAATATAATATGAGTGAAAAATTGTTAATTTAGAAATTTAGTCCCCGTGTGAAAATTTTTTTTTATTTTTGGGTTTAAGCCTTTTGTAAAGGGTTTTAGAATTTTGTTTAGACTTAAGGATCAAACGCTCATAAAAACCGGGGCCCCAAAGGGGGCAGGGATAATTTTTTTTAAAAGGTAGAGGATTTATTTATAAAAATTTCCAAGCTCTAAATTTTCACGAATGATGTTAAAACTACATTAAAAAAAAGGAAGGGTATGGTACAATGAAACCCCAAAGGGGAAAATTTTAATAAAAAAAAAGCAATTAAACCCATCCCCGTCCCCTATTTTTTCGATTCCAATGCTTCATCCCCCGGGCCCCTTAGTCATTAATAAAACCCCGTTGCGATTCATCGGCATCCAAGATTGCTGAGGTAATGTTTTTGAAGTTTTTCAAAAAAAAAAATTGTGCGGGGGGTGGGTAATTCCCCTAATAATTTCAATTTGGTCTTGTTGTTTTTATATTTTTCCACACTAAAACTAGAAGATACAAGTACAAATAATGAAATGATAGGCAGGTTTTTTTTTTTTGTCTTGTTAAGCCTAGATCAGTTTTTCTCTATTTCTTTGGTTGTATATATGTGAGTGCAAAAACCCCAAAGCATTGTCAACATAATAGTCCAAAAAATAAGCAGGTGCCAAAATTTCTTCAGAGCTTTTTGGGATATTTAACCCTTCAAGATATGATGTACTAGTATTCATTGGCAGGAAAAATGTGCGAGAAGGCTCAGATTCACCAATTTAGTATGGAGGGCCCCTTTTTTTTATACAACCCGGATCTGGTAAAAAAACCAATTCAGCTGGTCATCATGTTGTTTAAAGAATATGTCAGAGGTTTGCTTTTAATTAAGAGAAAAAAAAATTGGTATAACCCCCATTTAAAAATGTGTCCTTTTAAATTTTGGTACAGTGGGGTTTTGACAAATAAAATTTTTTGATGTAGCTGAAGCAGAGCTGAGAAAGCAACCCCCCAAACTACAAGGCTCCTATTAATTGTCTTTGCAGTAGTGCTTATAAAAGGGGGGGTTGGGGCAGCCCCGGGTTGCGACGGGTATTAGCAGTATTTTCCCCAGTGTTTAAACCTTATTCTAAAAAAACAACGCACAGAGTAAAAAAGTGACAATTTGATTCAGTGTCCAGTGTCCCCGATGTTGTTCTCAGATTAACGGAAAAATTCTGGCATTTCCTTTTTTAAAAATGTTTTTCACAAATTTTTCCCTTGAATTTTCTCTGTGAATAGCAGTGTCTTTTATTCACACCTAGTCCCGAGAAAAGGGGGTTTTTAATGTGTGAGTTAAAAAAAGCTTGTGTTTCACTGCAAAATGTTTTGAGGTCAAGCACAGCAAAAAAAGTGTGATTGCATCTCACAAATTGAAATATGTTTCTATTTGGGGGGCCCCCCTTTTTTTTTTCCTTTTTTTTTGCAGTTTGAATTGGCCAAAATAAAATTTCCTGATAAAACCCACAAGACGAAAAAGAAAAAACATTTGTTGTCAAATAATTGAAGCTAATATCTCGAAAATTTTTTTTTGTACAAAAAAATAAAAATTAATCTTCGGTCAGTATTCAGGACATGTACAAGTTGGGGGCCCCCCCATAAAAAATTTTTTTTGTGAATGTTAAGAAAAAATTAAAAATGAAAGACTCAAAAGGGGCCAAAAATTGAAGTACCTTTCCTCTGTATTTTTTGGGAAAAAAAAATAAAATAGTAATTTTCTCATTTTAAAATTAAAAAAAAAATATTGGCAGATACAAGGTTTGGGGGGCCTTGGGATGTGTGTGCTCAGTAATTTGACAAGGTTAGGAAAGGCCAAGTGAGCAAATTTCCAGCTTTTAAAAAAGCCCCTCTAACCCGTGATAAAAACAGAGCCCCGGGTTTTTTAAACCTGTCTCCCTCTGAAAATGAAAATGATGGGGGGCACAAAGAGGGAAGGCTAAAGAGGTACAAGGTTTTTAATTTGGTTTCCCTCAGTTCAAAATGAAAAATTAAAAATGGGGTTAAAGGAACAGGGGGAATCAAGAAAAAGGCTGAAAGACCAAAAAATTTAGTGAGAGCTGCTAAAGGATTAAAAAGGGGGGGGAAAGCAGAACCCCCTCTTGACTGCAAAAGATTTCAGAAAGTTTTTGAAAAATTGGGTTGTGAGCTTTTTTAATGTTAGAGAACCTGCAAAAATATAATTATGCAAGAGTATCAAAAAGGAAATTTCCCCCGGTTCACCCAAAATTCAAAATGAAGTATCCCAAAGGCATCAAAAAAAACCCGATGCATTTTGGAAAAAGCCCCTTTGGTTGAGAGGTAAAATAAAAAATTTTTGGCCAAAAACCCCAAAAGTATATGTGGAGAAAAAAGGGCAAAAAAATTCAGAAAAATACATTTGCAGTAGAAGCATGGATGGGGAAAAAACATGGTTGAGGTTGTTTGACCCCAAGGCGGGGGTTTTTTTTGAGTGGGGGAAGAAAGGTTTTAAAGTTTTTTAGGGGTACAATAATAAATTATATTGGGCGTTTCCCCGAAAATCGTGTGAAAATTTTCCTCCAAAAATTTGTGAAAAAAGGGCCCCGGTTAAAAACAGCGAATTTTTAAAAGTATTCAACAAATTTTGATGCAATAACCATTTTCAAAAATTCTAATTTTTAAAAAGGGTAATTTACAAAAGGAAAAAAGACCCCAAAAAACACATCAAAACCAAATAACTACTAAAAAAGGAGAGTAAAGGGGTTTTCAAGGGCCCCCAAAAGTTTTTTATCTGAACATCAATTGAAAATCAGGTAGCCTGAAAATAGCGGATGCAAGATCCCGGAATCTCACAAACTGGGAAATTTAAAAGGAAATGGATAAAAACCCTCAAAAAGTTGAAAGATCTTTTCTGGTACAAGGTTTTTAAAGTGTATACTTTCAATAAAAGCAGTGCTACTTTTTGCCATGCAGTGCCCCAAATTTTTTGCATCCCCATTTAAAAATTTTTGAAATTTTTTTTAAAATGTAAAAAGATGAATAATCTTTATATAAATAAAATATATTATAATATATATATACTGTTATATATTTTATATTTATTTATATGGCTCAAAAAAATAAAGGGAAATAAATACCACATCCTGATCTGAATGAATGAAAATATTTCTTGAATATTTGTTCTGTACAAAGTTGAATGTGTACAACAAAATCAACAAAAATACAATGGAAACAAATTTTTAACCAAGGAGGTGGATTTGAAGTCCACACATAATTAAAGTGGAATGTAATGTCCTTGAAAAAAAAGTCAAAATGAGGGTTAGTTTGTGTGTGGATCCCGGCCTGTATGACCTCCCTAGTAAATTCCAGGGCTGCTCCCGTGGGCGGTATGGTCTCCTGATGGATTCCTCCCAGACCGGATAAAGATCCGCCAACTTCTGGACAGCTGTGGTGCAATGTGATGTTGGTGGATGGGGAGAACATGTGTCCCAGACGTGGCAATCGGATTCAGGTCTGGGGAACGAAGTGGGCAAGTCCAAGCTCTTTTTCATTAGCAAGAACTGTGACACATCCAGCCCCAAAGAGGTCTGGCATTGTTGTTAGGAGGTACCCAGGGCCAACCGCATCGCATAGGTCTAAAGGGGCTGGGATAATCAGTACCTAATGGCAGTCTTGTACCTCGGTGAGCACATGGAGGGTGTGCAGCCCTAAAGAAACCCCCCCACCCTTAGACCCCCTTAAATGGCATGTGAAGTATGTTGAGGCAGCAGATCGCTCCCACAGGTTCAGACTCGTCACATTGTAATGTGCTTATGTGAACCTTCTTTCATCTGTGAAGAGAAGTGCCGTGGTGAATTTGCCAATCCTGGTTTTTTGTGGCAAATGCCAAGCGTCCCGAGGTGTTGGCTGTGGTACAACCCCCTTTTGTGGGAGCCGGGTCTCAGACCCTCCTCATGAAGGGTTTCTTTAAACCCTTTTGCAGACCAATGCACTTTGTGGCCTTTGGAGGCCAATTTTCAGGGTTGGCAGTGCCCTATTTTTCCTCCTTGCACAAAGACGGAGGTAGCGGTTGCTGGGGTTGTTGCCCTTAAACAGCCCCCTCCTTCCTGGTGGGCCTGTTCCTGGTAGAGCCTCCACCCCTGGACACTACGGGACAGAACGAAGCCTTCTTGCCCAGTCGGATGATGTGCCATATTGGATGAGTGCATATGAGCCACTTTGTGGGTTGTACAGTCCGTTCATGCTGCACGAGTGTGAAAGAAAACCAACATTAAAAGAATGTTACTCGGTTTTCCCCATTTACCTATAACAAAATTTATGTCACTTTAACATTGCAATGTGTTAAAGCTTGAAAGGATTGGATACAATCTTAGGAGCCCCAGTATTTAAACGTGTTTTGGTTAGGGCTTTTTGGTTCTCAGCAAATCAGTTCAAACACAATCCAAATTACTTAAAAAAAATTCGGTAAAGTTGATGAATTTGTATTTAAAGAATATTGATTCCTAATGACACCAGTTGTTCCAGGTTTATTGGCAGTAAATTTTATCCTGTTATGGACTTCTGTAGTATATTTCCTTCAACCTTCCCTCCACTAGGTTAATCTTTTATTTACGCATGTTACAAAGGAAGCGCATTTTCATTTTTTTCAGAATACTAAAGACTAGAGAGGGAATAACATATCTGATTAAAAATGAAAAAGACCTCGGTTTAAATTTAAACTTTATTTTTGAATTTAACAAATATGAAAAACATTATCAGAGTCAAATATAAAATTATAAAATAGAATGATATTAACAAATGCAAAAAAATTTATCTATGAAATGTACATTCAGCCAAGGTTATCATTCTTTCACTGGTTGGCAAAGAGAAAACAATTATAGTTTAATAATGAATCATTAGAAATTAATTCCAATCCTTTTATCTTGCTTAGGAATAATTACATGTCAAAAAAATAAAGAACATCAAATAACACATCCTAGATCTAAATTAATGAAATATTCCCATTGAATACTTGTGGTGTACAAGTTGAATGTACTGTCAACATAATCCACAAAAATCATTAATGGAATAAAATTTTTGAACCAATGGAGGCCTGGATTGGAGAGACCCCAAAATGAAAGTGGAAACAAGTCAAAATGACAATCAAAACAAGACAAAACTAAAGTGGAACAAGTCAAAATGATGCTTAGTATTGTGTGTGATCTCCGTGCCGTATAACCTGACTACATAGCCTGGGCATACTCCGATGAGGTTGTGGATTGTTACCCTGAGGGATTTCCCCACACCTGGACTAAAGCACCCGTAAAATCCTGGCATCTGTGGTGCAACTGTTGGTGGTGGGCTGGAGTCGCACGTACCAGGGCTTTATGGGGTACTCCGCACCGACCCGTTCACTTCAATGGGGGAGAGGTCCGGGTTAGCGCGGCTCGGTCCGTTGCCCTGGGCGCTCATTCAAAGGGGGATATTTACAGGGGATTGTAGAATGTTCGTGACGCCACCTGTGGTTTCTGATCAGGGTGACCACGCTGCAGGGTAATCCTCTGAGGGGTTGTTATTGGGCAGCAAGGTGTTAAGTCTCTCACAGGCGAGATTGATCCTCGAGGTATATGGCGGTGCAGGGGGCAAGCAATAAGGCAGACACACACGATCAGTCTCTTTCCATACCTTTACTGGTGATGGTGCAGGCAGTCCCGGAAGCTGCTCAGGGTGGAGGATGCACATCCAATAATCACTGTGTGGGTTAAGGCCTCCTTACTTCCCGATGTGTGTGGGTTTCTAACTTGCATGAAGCTAAGTTTAACTCCTTCTCCTTGCTACGCCCGGTGATCTTGTGATGAGGTCTTTCTTGTGGACAGAACAGTGTCTCTATGGCGGTACCTGCCAGACCCCCGTCTTCCTGACCCCGGTTACGTATCAGCACTGAAGGCCCTCTGCGACTTGAAGTCAGAGTCCCCGTTTTTCCCACCAGCTGTGAAGATGCTAGCAAGCTCGGACCCGGTGTCGGTTGTGCAGAGTGGAGGATAAGCTATCGTTGCTATTTCTCCTCAGTCACTCTCTCCCTTTTGTCCACTCGCTGTCGTCCTACGCACACCTTAATATAAGCACAGGCAGCAGATGATGTAGTTGTCAGCTTCCTTTATCCACCGCTCACTGCCGTCTTCCAGCCCTCAGGCTAATCTGACAAGAGTTTCCCCCTCACAGCTCGTCTGAGGTAACTGCGTTCTAAAAAGTAGTGTCTGCTCTCCTGTGGTAACACCACGACTAACTAACGTTCAGCTAGATTGTCTTCATCTCATGCTGTCTCTAGGGCTCCTCTGTGGAACCAGGAAAAATGTGAAGTGTTGTATGCGTACAGGTATTTGTGAATTACCTTTCCGTGCATCTCCAGGGAACATGTGGCACCAAGCGCAGTGGGCTACACATCCCCCCCTAGTTAATATCAGCACTCCCGGGCTGAAAAAAGAAAAACATTTTTATAAAAAACAATAAACATAACTCATCCCATGCGGGAGGTAAGGACACTTCAAACGTTACAATGTGTACAAATGGCAATAGAAAAATATCAAATACTTTTACAGTGCAAATAAATACAAGATTCTTGTGGAGGACCCCACAAAACCTCCCACGGGGGTCCTGGGTGGGCTGCAGGACTTCTCTGCTGAAACCTCATCAAGGCCACACCATACGAGTTTTTCTTCTGAGGTAGAATGGTTTGCTTAAAACCAAGATGGGCACTGAGTGCCAACTATTTACACACAGTTTTTGGACTGGCAAAGTCCTCAGTCACGCAGTCCTTCAAAAAGAAACAAATTTCACTTATCACATTACCCAACTAGGGTATACTACTTCAGCATGTAAACATTATCATCATATAACATTCTCAATAAAATGCAATTTTCTTCATAACTTTGTAAATTAAGTAAACCCTGTCTGGTCATACTGGATTAATTTACTAGGACTACTCTTGGTACCTAACAGGTAACCTTCCTTTGTTGTGCGTACGACCTACGTGGTGTGGTGTCAGTAAGTAGCATCTAGCATATCTGTGCTGTGTGCTGGCAAACTGTAAATCCGCCTCCACCTCTCTAGGATCTGGCAAGCATACTAGCGACTGGGCGATGCGGTTCTGCTCTGCCAGGGGATTCTTCTACCTGAGACCCAACATCTGAAGGTTCCACATTTTGAGATTCCATTCTTTGAATACTACTTCTGGAGATTCTACAGGAGCAGGTTCTTCTTGAACTATTTTTCTGCTGCGGCAACTGTCTCAACTGGACGTTGAAGCGCTTCTTGTGGTTGGTAAAATTGAAGTACTGGATAATCACAGCGTCTCGATACAAGGCCAATCTGCAGGAAAATCTCCTAGGTCGTGTGTAGGACTTCACCTGATTTCTCTTTTTCCATAACAAGTTCTTCCTCGGGAAGTTTTAACATGTCTGGACACAGTTTTAGGTGATCTCTGGATACCGTGGTGGTAGTTTTTCCTCCATCTTTGCTAATGGTACAGGTTTTCCTGTTGTCAAATTTGGAATTTTGCACAACATATGGCTCTTTTTCCCCACTGATCATCCAATTTGTGCATTCTTCTTTTTCTTTTTAGCACAATTTCTCCAGGCATAAAGGCTTAGCTGGCGCACTTTTGTTGTAGTTCTCCTCTTGCTTTTCCCTTACTTTATTGAGACTATCTTCACGCAGGCTTGTACTCCCTGTACTGTTCCTGTCTGTTTGTGTCCCAATCTTCAGTAGTAACATCAGCTTCTGGTTCTACAGCACCAAGTTCCAAATCCATGGGCAGCTTTCCTGGTCTTGCTCGCATAAGGTAGGCTGGAGTGCAGTTGGTGGAGCTCACCGGTATGTGATTGTACAGATCTACCGGTCAGGTAGTAGGTCTGGCCACTTATTCCTCTCCTTAAGTGGTACCGTCTTCAGCAGATCAATGACTATGTGATTCATCTTCTCACAGAGACCATTGGTTTGGGGGTGGTACGGTGTGGTTCTTATCTTCTTACACCCGTACAAGTGACAGAATTCCTTAAACAGTTCGGCTTCAAATGCAGGACCTTGATCAGTTAACACTTGCTCTGGATATCCATGGGGTCTGCAGAAATACGCCTGAAACATCTTTGCTGCTGTTTCAGCTGTCAGATCTTTGACAGGGGCGACCACAGGAACCTGGAGTAGTGATCCACCATTGTCAGGGCATATGAGTATCCTGACCTGCTGGGTGACAACTTGACATGGTCCAAGGCCACGATCTCCAAGGGACGAGTCGTCTTGATGGGCTGCAGGGTGCTTTCTGGCTACTGTAGTCTTTTCTTCGGAGGCTACAGGATGCACAGTTTTTACACCATTTCTCAATGGAACTTCGCATTCCCACCCAGTAGAAACGACACTTCAGCAGGGTTTCCAGCTTCTTCCAGCCAAAGTGCCCCGCTCGATCGTGGTAGGCTTCCAACACCATCTGGATGTTGTTCTTGGCACTACTATCTGCCATACCATCTCATGGGTTCTGGGTTGACGTACCTTCGGCACAGCTTCTCTCGTAGATATAACAGCCGGCTTCTCTCGTTCCACAGTGCTTTGCTTGTTGAGACGCATCCTTCTCCAAGGAGGAACCTTCCTGAGTTATCAGTTCCTTGATGTGGCTGACAACCGGGTCACTGTTCTGGGTCTCCTTCCCAGCTGTAGTGAGGTAACGGGTTTAACGTCTTACACGCTGCCTCCTGTAGGTTCGTTGCTCGTGGATCATCCCATTTCTGTGGAATGCAGGTAGCTCAATCTCTTCTAGGTCATCCAATTCCTCTTCCGTGTCGGATTCATGCGGCATTCTGGACAAGGCGTCAGCGTTGGCGTTCTTACGGCCCGCCCTGTACTTGATTTTGAACTGATAGTTCGATAGCCGAGCCATCCAACGTTGCTCCATGGCTCCCAGCTTGGCTGTTTCAAGATGTGTCAAGGGGTTATTGTCTGTGTAACAGTGAACTTGCTGGAGGCTAGGTAATGCTTAAATCTTTCTGTAATGGCCCAGACCAGCGCCAGGAACTCCAACTTGAAGCTGCTATAGTTCTCTGGGTTTCTCTCGGTCGGCCGGAGCTTCCTGCTTGCATATGCGATGACTTTTTCTTGGCCATTTTGCTTCTGACTGAGAACAGCTCCCAATCCTTCGTTGCTGGCATCAGTGTACAGCAGGAACGGCTGGCTGTAGTCAGGGTAGGCTAAGATTTCATCGCCTGTCAGATCTCTTTCATCTCTTTGAATGCCTCAGCTTGTTCTTTACCCCAGTGGAATGGAGGATTTCTGCCTTAAGGGGTTGGCCTACCAGGAGATCTGCAGAGGTGCTGCTTTCTTGGTGTAGTCCTTTACAAACCTCCGGTAGTAACCTGTCAGTCCCAGGAACTGACGCACCTCCTTGAGATTCCTTGGTTCTGGCCATTTCTGGATGGCAGTGACCTTCTCGGGTCCGGCGCTACTCCTTCTGAGCTGACAATATGTCCCAAGTACTGTACCTTTTGTTTGAGCAGATGGCACTTTGAAGGCTTCAGTTTCATCCCATACTTGGACAGTGACTCAAATACCTCTGCCAGGTGCTTCAGATGATCCTCATACGTCTTGGAGTACACAATTACGTCGTTCCAGGTACAGCACACTGTTTCGAAGTTGAGATGTCCCAGGCAACGCTCCATCACTCTCTGGAACGTTCCCGGAGCACTGCTGAGTCCAAACGGCATCCTGTCAAACTCACAGAGTCCCATTGGGGTGGTGAAAGCCGTCTTCTCCCGATCCTCCTCAGCCACAGCTACTTGCCAGTACCCACTAGTGAGGTCGAGGGTGGAAAAGTAGTTAGCAGTTTTTAAGGCAGCTAAGGATTCCTCAATGCGTGGTAAAGGGTATGCATCTTTATTAGTGTTGAGCGATACGATACCGAAAGTATCGGGTATCGGCCGATATTAGCTGTTTCGGCCTTTCGATACTTAGTTCCGATATTTTCCATATATCGTATACCGGAATCGGAAGTTCCCATAATTCTTTGAGAGGCAATGTGATTTTAGTCAGCCAATGAGGAATCCTAAGAAGTGTGGGCACATCCTGTACTGCTGCGGTCATGTTAACTAATGGCATGGCTGTGATTGGATGCTGAAATGATGTCAGAATGCACTATAAAAGGCGCCGCCGCCATTTTAGCGTCACTGTGCTGTGAATTCAGTAAGGGACAGAACGCTGCTGTGCTGACTCTAAGGGACAGTTAGAGATTGCGATTTAGTGTACTGTGCTGTAGGCAGGCTAGCACCAACCGCTGTGTAAAGCTTCCTTTTGCCTGCAGTGTTGTTTTAACAGCTCTGCAAGGTGTGTGTGAGTGCAGGTGACGCTGCAGTTTGCTCTGCATGCAACGCTGTCTGTAGGCATCTGCACGTGTCACTCACAGACTCTTTTTTTTTTCTTCAGTGTAATTCTTGCTGCTCCATGCAATTTAACTATTAGTGTGACGCGCTTCCATCGTATCCAATACATTGGTTGCAAACACTATAGAAGTAGACAAAGGAGTAGCCTTTCACAGATTGTGAACAGTTGTGTTTCAGTGTTCACTTCAGTCTGTGTTTTTTATTTTTTGAGTGCACATCACGCTCCAGTTACTTGTTCAAGCACTGCTGCTTGTACTCTGCTGAGCGTGTCTCAGTGCCTCATCCTTTTCATTTCTCTCCAATTGGTTCTGCTCCATTCCATTTAAAATAAATCTAATCTATTAGTGTGACGCGCTTCCATCCGTATCCAATACATTGGTTGCAAACACTATAGAAGTAGACAAAGGAGTAGCCTTTCACAGATTGTGAACAGTTGTGTTTCAGTGTTCACTTCAGTCTGTGTTTTTTATTTTTTGAGTGCACATCACGCTCCAGTTACTTGTTCAAGCACTGCTGCTTGTACTCTGCTGAGCGTGTCTCAGTGCCTCATCCTTTTCATTTCTCTCCAATTGGTTCTGCTCCATTCCATTTAAAATAAATATAATCTATTAGTGTGACGCGCTTCACCGTATCCAATACATTGGTTGCAAACACTATAGAAGTAGACAAAGGAGTAGCCTTTCACAGATTGTGAACAGTTGTGTTTCAGTGTTCACTTCAGTCTCTGCGTAATAACCACACTTAGGCCTTATAACTTTTCTGACTTTCTTTATCAATCTACCAAGATGAAGAAGGCAGGGAGTAAGGCACGTGGTCGTGGCCGTGGAGTTTCAGCAGGGAGAGGACGTGGGGATTCTGTGGCTGCTGCGCCCTCAGTGACACAGCATCCACCAGTTTTACCCATGAGCGTTCCTTTATGCGCAGTTTGGTAGGAGCTCGGCGTGCCCCCCTGCTGCGGGAAGAACAAATTGAAGCCGTTGTTGGTTGGATGGCAGCCAATGCATCGACTTCAATTCCTTCCACCTCCTCTCAGGAACACAACACTGTTGAGCAACCATCTGTCTGTTCACCGCGTATCAAATTGCCCAGGCAGTCAGAGAGTTCTGTACAGGAGCCAGCTGAGTCTCTGCTTCTGTTCTCAGAATCTGTTGGCTCGCAAACACGGGCAAGGCAAGCAGCATTCTGCAATTTGAAGAAGAGGGAGTATGCAGTGATGCGCAACAGCTGTGTCTCTCTCAATCTGAAGAGGCGGGTGAGCCAGTGCCGATGGACAGCACACCGCAGAACGCATCTCGTGATGATGATGAGACTCAGTTGCCAGGTTTTGTGGAGCATGGTGCTGCCCAGACCATCCAACAGCAGCAGGTGTTGGAAGAGGGTAGTGGAGTGATGAAGTCCGAGACCCAACATGGCGTGAGCAACAGGAAGGTGGTGGGAGCAGCTCTGAGGAAGAGATTGTCACAATGGTACAAAGAGGAGGGAGAGGTAGGCTGCAGACTCGCTTGCCTATAGCCTCCAGTTTGGCACCTGTTGGGAGCAGTTCTCTTAGAAATGTCAAAATTGGCGCTCCCATGACTTGAACTGCGTGGTCCTTTTTTGACAGACTTGTAGATGATATTTGCTATGTTCAATGCAAGCTGTGTAAGCAAAAAGTTAAAAGAGGTAAAAATATCAGTAACCTGAATACCACAAATTTGTGGAAACATGTACGGACAAAGCACGTAGCTGAGTTACAAAGACACACTGGAGATGTAGGCCAACCTACAGCAGCACCTACATCTTCAGGTCGTGTTGGAGCCTCTACCACCAGCTCACACACACCTGGTTCGGCTTCCTCACAGGATCTCCATGGAAGAACCTCGGTCACTGTTGTCCATAGACAAACTGTTATTCCACCACAGCAGCAAGTTCACAGTCATCGTCACACTCCCAGACCACAAAACAGCCATCGGTACCACAGGCATGGGATAAAAGACGGCCATACTCGGCAAACCATCCACGAGCACAGGCTCTGAATGCTGGCATTGCAAAACTCCTGTCCCTTGAAATGCTGTCATTCAGGCTGGTGGAGACTGACAGTTTCAGGAACTTTATGGCATTGGCAGTCCCACAATATAATGTGCCAAGCCGATTTTATTTCAGCAGGCAAGCCGTCCCTGCTCTGCAAAAACATGTCGAGGGAAACATTAAACATGCGCTACTAAACGCCGTCAGTAGCAGGGTCCACCTGACCACCGATGCGTGGACCAGTACCCATGGCCAGGGACGATACCTTTCCCTCACTGCCCATTGGGTCAATGTTGTGGAGCCGGGTACAGATCTTGCCAGTGGCGCTGTAAGTGTTCTGCAAACTCCAAGGATTGCAGGAATCCAGTCTGTACACATTGATTCCTCCTCCTACTCCAGTTCCTCAGAATCATCGCTGCACGAGCCGTCACGGTATACCTCCACATGGACCCTTGAACGCTTACCTGTTGCGACCGATATGAGCACAGCCGTGAACAGGCCATCCTGAAATTAATTTCCATGGGGAATCGAAGCCACACAGCGCAGGAGCTCTGGGATGCCATCAAGCAGGAGAGCGACGTGTGGTTTTTGTCAGCTAATCTCCAGCCAGGCTTGGTAGTGTGTGACAATGGCCGAAATCTGGTGGCAGCTCTGGGCCTTGGCAACCTCACTCACATACCATGTCTGGCACATGTGCTCAACTTGGTCGTGCAGAGTTTTTTAAGGGACTATCCGGATCTTGATGCACTGCTGCACAAGGTCCGCCTAGAGTGCGCTCACTTGCGACGTTCCAGCATGGCCAGATCGCGCATTGCAGCTCTGCAAGTCAGATTTCGCCTTCCTGAACATCGCATCATATGTGACGTACCCACCAGGTGGAATTCCACGTTACATATGTTGGAGCGGTTGTGTGAGCAGCAGCCAGCAGTAATGGAGTATCAGCTGCAACAGGCGCAATCAACTCGCAATTTGCTCCGTTCACACTTCACCACTACTGAGTGGGCCTCTATGAAGGACATCTGCGACGTTTTGCGTGCGTTTGATGTCTCAACGAGGATGGCGAGTGCAGATGATGCACTAGTCAGCATGACTGTCCCCCTTATCTGCCTGCTTCAGAAATCACTGAAAGCACTAAAGGAAGAGGTTTTGGAAGAGGTGGAGGATGAGGAGTCACAAATTCAATTACCTTCAGGACAGTCATCGCAACGTGGTTCCTCACAAAGGGCTGGGCAGGGCTCACTTTGTGAGGAGGATGAGGAGGAGGAGGAGGAGTCAATGGAGGAGTAAGAAATCCCTACAGAGGGAGGTACACAACGCTCTAGTCAGTATGTAGAGCGAGGGTGGGGTGATGCAGAGGAGGCAGAGATGACGCCTCTTCCAGAGGACAGCCTTTGTTGGCCAGTTGGGAGTCTGCAGCACATGGTTGATTTCATGCTTCAGTGCCTGAGAAACGACCACCGCATCGCCCACATTCTCACCACGTCAGATTATTGGGTGTACACCCTCCTAGACCCTCGCTACCGGGACAACTTACAAACCCTCATCACACCGGTGAACCGGGACCGTAAAATGCAGGAGTACCAAGACACACTGGTGCAATCCATACTGTTGTACTTCCAGCCGAGAGAGCTGCTGCTGCTGCTACTGCTTTACAAAGCAGCTCTGTGCGTCGAGGCAGTGTAGACACCTCTACAACAAGAGGGAGCACAAGCAGCGCCTCTGCACAGGGCAAGAGCTGTATGTTACAAATGTGGCGAAGTTTTGTGACAGCGCCAGCAAGGTCTACACCATCCGAGACGGCTCCAGTCACCAGGAAGAAACGTTTCCGTAAGATGGTGACAGACTACTTGGCTTTCCCTCTAAGTGTACTCCCAGATGCCTCTTCCCTTTCAAATTTTGGGTCTCTAAGTTGGATACATGGCCAGAGCTTAGCCAGTATGCATTGGAGGTGCTGGCTTGCCCTGCTGCCAGTGTATTATCTGAGCGCGTCTTTAGTGCTGCAGGTGGTGTAGTAACAGACCGTCGCATGCGACTATCCTCAGAGAATGTAGACCGGCTTACTTTTCTGAAAATGAACAAGGCATGGATCTCACCTGAATTTGCCTGTCCGTTTTCAGATTAAATAACTGTTTGGCAACGTTTTCCATGTCTCCTGTTATGTTCATCTTTCTACCACCTGAACTCTACTCCCTAGGCTACAACACCGCCATTTGTTGCTCGTAAGTAATTGGCAGGGGTACTGACTCCTGGCCAGCCTGGTTACAGCACGACAGCTGTTTCCTGGCAGTGTGAACGTCAATTATCCTCCAATAAGTTGTGCTGTCGTGTTGCATTCGGGTTAGCCGACTCTATGGTGCCTGCAGTTTAGGTGATTCCTATGTGTGCTGTGGGATATTGTCATGTATAGTTGTCACACTGTCTAGCAGATGTATAAATATATAATGTCAGTAATCTATCAAGTGGGACAACATTCTATATAACATATAAATAGGTAACATTAACATGTACATATAGCATAGTATTACCTGACATAATATCCTGTGGGTCAATACTGAATCCTTTTCACGCTGTCGCTGGCTAGAGGTGGACCGGGGTCTATGCTGACCCTAAACTGGGGTCCTGACTAGTCCCTCTACCTGGAGGTACTGTTAATGGTACAGAGGTCCAGGCCACCAGCGTAAACCCTGTCTCCTATAAATCCCTGACCACTGTAATCTAGTCCTTAGAAGGACCCTGATTACCACCATAGGGAATGGACAGGTAAAGGTTAACAAACAGTATAGACAAACGAGACAGACAGGGGATAAAGTAAATACTGTCTTGCATACAACATTAAAACACAGAGGGAACACCAAAGGTCTAGGAGATAAACTATAAGCAAGGTGAGGAGAAACAACAAAAGAGCTCTTAGCTTAAGTCTTCTCAGAACCGATCCTATCTGCAGTCTGTATGAATGCTTTCACCGGCATCTAACCAGCAGACTGGCAGCTATATAAAGGAAGCTAATTAGAACATAATCAAAAGCAGCCGGGCGAGGCTGGACCTAGTCTTAGCAAAGAGCTAGGTAAAATTAACTCCCTGATTACCAAACACAAAGAAACAACAACTCAGCTGCGAGAAGTCAGAATGTGCAATCGCGACAATCTTCGTGGCGATGCACCCATGACAGTACCCCCCTTCTACGAGGGGCCTCCGGACCCTCAGGGCCAGGTCTGTCCGGGTAAGTCGTGTGGAAGGTCCGAACCAATCGATCTGCGTTAATCTCAGACGCAGAGACCCACGTCCTCTCCTCAGGACCATATCCCTTCCAATGAACCAAATACTGAAGGGACCGGCGATTCAGACGTGAGTCAATGATCTTCAACACTTGAAATTCTAAGTTACCATTGACCACCACTGGAGGAGGAGGTAGAAGTGACGGTATAACTGGCGCCACGTACCTCTTAAGCAACGATTTGTGGAATACATTATGGATTTTAAACGTAGGAGGGAGGTCCAGACGAAATGCCACAGGATTAATTATAGAACTGATCCTGTATGGACCGATGAACCTGGGACCCAGTTTCCAGGAGGGAACTTTGCGTTTTATATTCTTGGTAGACAACCACACCAGATCGTTCACACCTAGGTCCGGACCAGACACTCTCCTCCTATCAGACCTCTGCTTGAAACAGTTCCCCATAGCACTCAGACCATTCAGCACTCCTCTCCAAACTGAAGCAAGTGACGACGAGAATCGTTCCTCTCAGGAACCCAGATGGAGGGGTATGTGGGGTCTTAGAGCGAGCACAAACTCCACAGGACGCGACAAAAGTTATTACCTCTTTATTTAAGTTAGGCCACCAAAACCGGCGAGAAAGGAGATCCACAGTTGCTTTACTCCCTGGATGTCCTGCTGTAATGTAAGGAGTACAGTTCATATAGTGTCTTGTGCTTGGGTGCGATGAAAACACAGGAGTCACAGGTTTGATATAGAAGGTCTTGTATTACTTCATACAAGTGGCAATAATAGTCACACAGTTTGCAGATACAAAAGCAGGAGACACAGCAGGCCAGAGTAACTTAAGCTCAGCAATCACTCTCACAACAGGTTCAGGATCTCTTCTCTGTTACCATAAGTCCATGCAAACGTGGATTTATCAAATAGCAAGGTTCCAAAGTCCACGAGTGTTCCAAAGTTCCACAATAGGAAATAACTGGAGTACAAGGTCCAAGGCTTCCAGGAGTCAGGTCACAGGTTCACTGCAGGCTTGATTCTGAAGCACTGATTGCTCAGCTGTGGCTGCTTAAGAAGCAAGAGGGAGAGAATCAGGGCGGGAACATGCAAGCTGGAAACTCCATATTGACTGAGGGCAAGACAGCTGCAGCAAGACAGAAAGTAAAATGGCCGACGGAAAAACTGAGTTTCAGGAACATGTACACAGAACCTTACATTACTCCCCCCTTAGGGACAACCTCCGGATGACCTCAGACCAGGCTTGTGTGGGTACCTCTGATGAAACTGACGGAGCAAGCGAGGAGCATTAACGTTATTGACTGGTTCCCATGAATTGTCCTCCACTGGGTAGCCCTGCCATTTAATCAAATATTGTAACTGATTTCTATACAACCTGGAATCTAGAATCCTTTCCACCACAAATTCTTCCTGACCATCGACTAGCACTGGGTCAGGGCAAGGAGAAGAACGTCCAGGAAACGTATTGGGTGTCGCAGCCTTTAGTAGAGATACATGAAAGACAGGGTGGATTCTCATAGTTCTGGGCTGTTGAAGACGACAAGCGACAGCACTTATAATTTTACTGATTTTATAAGGTCCAATGTATTTATGTCCCAACTTAGATGATGGAATTCTTAACTTAAGATTTCTGGTTGACAGCCAGACCAGGTCTCCTACCTTGAAAGCTGGTGCAGGTTTACGAAATTTATCTGCGGCTTTCTTGTACCTTTCCTGAGCCAATTCCAGATTTCCCTTTAGAAGATCCATATTCTTTTGTAAAGACGTGATTCTTTCAGCCACTGCTGGCAAAGGCGTTTCTATGGGAAATCGAGGAAGAATATTAGGATGATAACCTAAATTGGAGTAAAAAGGAGACTGCTTAGTGGAGGCGCTCTGTGAGTTGTTATAAGAGAACTCAGCTAGTGGAAGTAGATCCACCCAATCATCCTGTAGGTGGCAGATAAAGCAGCGAAGATACTGCTCCAGGGTCTGATTGGTTCGTTCCGTCTGTCCATTAGTCTGAGGATGAAAAGCAGAAGAAAGGTTCACTTTAATGTCCAATGCTGCACAGAAATTTTGCCAAAACCTTGAAGTGAATTGCACCCCTCGATCCGAAATAACCTCATCTGGTACTCCATGTAAACGAAACACATTTTTAATCATCAAATCTGATGTCTGTCTTGCAGTGGGTAAGCGACACAAGGGATAAAATGAGCTGCTTTTGTTAAACGATCAACCACCACTAGAATGGTGTTCTTCCCTTGAGAGGTTGGTAACTCCACAATGAAGTCCATAGAAATGGATCCCCACGGGCGGGACGGGGTGGGTAAAGGTTGCAACAGACCAGTTGGTGAGGAGCGAGGTGTTTTGCATCTTGCACAGACTTCACATGAAGTGACATAGTTTAAAACATCCTTCCTGCAAGTGGGCCACCAAAAGAAACGGAAAGAAATTCCTGTGTCTTTAGAACTCCTCTATGCCCAGCTATCTTGGAATCGTGAATGAGTTGCAATACTCTTAATCTGACTGTTTCAGGAATATACAGACGTTGTCCCTGAATCCACACACCATTCTTAAAGACAAGACTTATGTCCCTTGGGGGTTGTGCCAAAAAGGAATCCGCATGGTATGCTTCCTTGATGTCCTTAAGTAGGTCTTGATTATGAATCACTCCCAGGAATCTAGAGTCAGGAAGAATAGTCTTAGGAGGAGTAAGTGGACGTGTCTCTGCTGAATAAATCCTAGAGAGTGCATCAGCCTTTCCATTGCGCGATCCTGGTCTATAAGAAATGATAAAATTAAATTGGTTTAAGAAAAGATTCCAGCGAGCCTGGCGAGGAGTCAGGCACTTAGCCGACCTGATAAATTCAAGGTTACGATGGTCTGTCAGGACGACTATTTGCTGTGCAGCTCCCTGAAGAAGGTGTCTCCATTCTTTGAAGGCGGCAATAATGGCCAACAACTCTCTATTGCCCACATCGTAGTTCCTCTCAGCCGAAGACAACTGCTGGGAAAAGAATATATAATAATGTGAAATGCAGGGCGCACCAATTATACACAATTAAATAAGGAGGTGCAGATCGGTAGAAAAAACAACAGCTAAGTAAGAGAGAAAGGAACTACCGCAGTAATGCACACTACTCAGATAATGGAAAGTAGAAAAACAGTCAATTTTATTGGTATACAAAGAGTAAAGTAAAACACAAGTAAAATCAGAGTGACTCTGGTCCCAAACGCCCGCCCCTAACCATGATCAAGGTATATAATGAATAATGTCTCAAAAATAACAAAAACATGAAAAATAATATATTTTTTGTATCATTAATTATTTTTTCTGCTATCCATACAGGTTCTCTCATCATAGGTGGACCATTACATATTTCCAAATGTTTATTTTATGATCATATGTTTTTCCAGTTATTTTTCATGTTTTTGTTATTTTTGAGACATTATTCATTATATACCTTGATCATGGTTAGGGGCGGGCGTTTGGGACCAGAGTCACTCTGATTTTACTTGTGTTTTACTTTACTCTTTGTATACCAATAAAATTGACTGTTTTTCTACTTTCCATTATCTGAGTAGTGTGCATTACTGCGGTAGTTCCTTTCTCTCTTACTTAGCTGCTGGGAAAAGAAGGCACAGGGATGCAAGACATTCTTCTCACCTGTTCTCTGAGAGAGTATAGCTCCAACGGCACAGTCTGAAGCATCCACCTCTATTATGAAGGCAAGTTCGGGGTTGGGATGTACTAAGATAGGTGCAGTGGTAAATTTATCTTTTAGACGGGAAAATGCTTCCTGGGCTTGGGGAGTCCAGGAGAACCTAGACTCTTTCCGGGTAAGTTGGGTGATAGGTGATACTACCTCAGAGAAATTCCTAATGAAACGTCTATAGAAGTTGGCAAACCCGATGAAGCGCTGCACCTAGGGTTGAGCATTCCGATACTGCAAATATCGGGTATCGGCCGATATTGGCTGTATCGGAATTCCGATTCCGAGTACCGATATTTTCGTCATATCGGATACCGGAATCGGAATTGTCACTGTCACTGTCAGTGTCCGTCGGTCGGGTCTGTCAGGAGTCAGCGGCACTTACCCGGCAGAAGATCTCCGGCGGTCACATCCCGGACTGCTTAATGGCCGCCATCCTCTTCTCCCCGGCGGTCACATGCAGTTTCTTGCTATAACTGCAGTGACTGCTGGGTAATCGCGGCCGTAAAGCAGTCCGATGACGTTACCGCCGGGGAAGCTGGTAAGCAGCTGTGCTGCGCCGGGATGACAGGCTCTGCCTGTCATTCCGATGTAGCAGAGCTGGATCGTCGTGGGACTGTCGTTATGGACTGCGTCGGACAGGTGGTATACTGTTGGTTTGTTTTTTTTATTTTTTTACAGGAGATCGATGGCGTCGCAGGAATGAGAGAGTAATAAAAGAAATGAAAACTGTGTTGTCTCTTTTATTTCATTAAAAGACTTTTTTCTTGCTTTGTCTTTTTTTATACATTTAATAACTTTGGGATTAATAATGGATCGGTGTCTTATTGACGCCTATCCATTATTAACCGGGCTTATTGTCACCGTGCAATCAACGGTGACATTAACCCCTTATTACCCCACTTGCCACCGCTACAGGGCAGTGGGAAGAGCCGGGTAAAGTGCCACAATTGGCACATCTTTTGATGCGCCAAATGTGGGGCTGCTGTAGCCTGGTATTATCAGGCTGTTGAGGGCCAAAATCCATGGGCCTTGACAGTCTTTTAATACCAGGCCGCAGCAGTCTGCATTTTACTTGGCTGGTTAACAAAAATAGGGGGACCACTACGCCGTTTTTTTTTCGAGGGGATCCCCTATTTTTGTTAACCAGCCAAGCTAAGCAGACTGCTGTGGCCTGGTATTATCAGGCTTGCAAGGTCCATGGATATTGGATCCTTACCAGCCTGAAAAACCAGGCCTCAGCGGTCTGCTTCATCTGGCTGGTTAACAAAAATATGGGGGACCCCACGCCAATTTTTTTCGAGGGGATCCCCTATTTTTGTTAATCAGCCAAGATATGCAGACTGCTGTGGCCTGGTATTATCAGGCTGGCAAGGTCCATGGATCTTGGCTCCTTAACAGCCTGAAAATCCAGGCCTCAGCGGTCTGCTTCATCTGGCTGGTTAACAAAAATAGGGGGGACCCCACGCCATTTTTTTTGCGAAGGGAACCCTATTTTTGTTAATCAGTTCCCTCTGACGTCACTGATGGTGTCCCTGGCTGACCTGAAGTGAAAGTGGAAAGCAATCAATTAAGCTTTCCACTTCCTCTCCTGTCAGCCAGGAGAGGAGCTCATTCATTTGGGGGTTTACTGTGAGGCTGCAGCATTAGCTGCGGTCCCTGCAGTAAACATTAACCCTTTCTGAAGGATTACACCGTGGGACCTGACTGTGCATCGGATTGGTAAGAATAATTTTGCTTTATTATTTTATTTTTATTACAGGAAATGATTTTAGCAGGTAAATAAAATATGGTCAAAAACTGTGTGATTATTTCATTAAACTTCTTTTTTATTAAAGTGTGTGTGTTTGATTTTTCTTTCATACAATAGGATTAATAATTGATAGTTGTCTAATTGACAGCTCTCAATTATTAACCTGGCTTAAAGTGACCTTTCAATTGCAAGGTCATTTTAACCCCTTATTAACCCATTCGCCACCGCTACAGGGCAATGGGAATAGACGGGCAAAGTGCCAGAAAGGGCAAATCTAATTAGAGATTTGCCCTTTCTGGGGTGTCTGGGGGCAGATGTTAAGTAGCCGGGGGGGCCAAAAAAAATGGTCCCTCTCTGGGCTATTATTATCTGCCCCCACTCACTGGCTTTGTCTGTCTGGTTGCGAAAATAGGGCGGGAGCCCACGCATTTTTTTTCAGCAATTTTACACCTCATATATATATATATATACATGTCATTGAATTTGTGACACATATATATATATATTTTATATTTATAGTTCATACACTTCTACATAGTATAATAGCCGCTAATTCAATTGCCGGCTTTTGTGAAAATGCAGAACCCGACATGAAATGACACTTGGTGTACATAGGGTTAACCATGTCTTTTCATGTAGTTTGATATCTGATTTGCACAAACAATTACATGAGTGTAAGTGTGCAAAATTTCACACCTGTAGGGGTTAATTAAAGGTGTAAATTCGTAGCAAAAAAGTCCGTTTTTTTTACAACGAATTTACACCTTTAATTAACCCCTACAGGTGTGAAATTTTGCACACATAGACTGATGTAATTGTTTGTGCAAATCAGATAGCAAACGACATGAAAAGACATGGTTAACCCTATGTACACCAAGTGTCATTTCATGTCGGGTGCTTCTGTCTTTTCACAGAAGCCGGTTTTACCCGGCAATTGAATCAGAGGATATTTTACTATGTAGAAGTGTATAAACTATACATATATGTATATATATATGTCACAATGACATGTATATATATATATATATATATATATATATATATATATGTATTCTATGTGTGTATATTTTGTGTTTACAAGGAAAGAAAGAGGTTTTTTTAGTTACGATATTTTGTTCCCATAGACTTACATGGGACTTCCGGTATCGGTATCGGGTATCGCCGATATTTTAATGGTATCGGCGATACCATTCCGATTCCGATACTTTTGGATATCGGAAAGTATCGCTCAACTCTAGCTGCACCTCCTTCACATTTCTAGGACTTGGCCAATCCTTGATGGCTTGGGTCTTGCTTCCATCCATACTAATTCCTTGTGTAGACAGTACATACCCCAGAAATTGAATTTCGGTCCTATGGAATTCACACTTTTCAAGTTTGATGTAAAGATGATTTTGTCTTAGACGTTCCAAGACCATTCTCACATGTCCATGATGTTCCTCTGTGGAGTTAGAAAAAATTAGAATATCATCCAAATAAATCACCACGAATGTATCTAGGAGATCCCTGAAGATGTCATTCACCAAGTGTTGGAAAGTGGCTGGGGCGGTACTCAGACCAAAAGGCATAACTAGATATTCAAAGTGTCCATAGCGTGACCTGAATGCAGTCTTCCATTCATCCCCAGGTCTAATACGGACTAAGTTATAGACCCCACGGAGATCTAGTTTAGAGAAAATTTTGGCATGTCGCACTCTCTCCAATAACTCAGGGATTAAAGGCAATGGATAACGGTTTCTAATAGTAACCTTATTGAGTTCCCTATAGTCTACGCAGGGTCTCAGAGATCCATCTTTCTTCTTTACAAAGAAGATGGGTGCACCTGCAGGAGATGAAGAGGGGCGTATGAAGCCCTTGGCTAGATTTTCGTCTATGTTATCCTTTAAAGCCTTTAGCTCGGGCCCCGCCAGGGGGTAGATCTTACCAAAAGGTATCTCTGCTCCAGGCAATAATTCAATTGGACAATCATATGGACGGTGAGGGGGAAGCTGGTCAGCGTTCTTCTTGTCACATAAATCCACATAGTCCTGGTATACAGCTGGTAGTTCAGGGACTGACATGGTTCCTTTAGGAACAGAGCAAGCTGAAACTTTTGAACTCATCTGTTTCTCTGGAAAGTGTAATTCCTTGGTCTCCCAGTTAATGGTAGGATTCTGAGCCTGCAGCCATGGTAGCCCTAGAATAATGGGAAAGTGGGGAGAAGAGATAAGCATAAAGGACAGTTTCTCTTGATGATCTTTACCCATAAGAACCCTCAAAGGCTCTGTTTCCTGATCCACTGGTCCAGAGGTCAGCAGGGAGCCATCCACAGTTTCCATCTGTACTGGAGTAGCCTTCTTCACTGAACGTATCCCCTGTTTCAGAGCAAAGGAGACATCCATAAAATTTCCACTTGCCCCTGAGTCGATCATAGCAGAGCTAGACACCCAAGCTGAGTCAACCCAGAGTTTGATGGAAAGAAAGCAATGAGAATTGTTTTTCTTACAACTCAGCTGGGACACCGCTGAGGAAACTTGAAAAATTGCAGCGTTTACACAGTCAACGTCCTCAGAAGTAACGGAGTTTAAGTCCGAGAAATCAAGATCTGTTGCTGCAGATCTCTCTGGAGCCTGAGGCTCGGACCTAACAGATCCCCTCTCGCAACACTCACAGTGAATGAGTGCTGCAGTAGTCTTACGAGAACGGCTGGGGCAGTTTATAATGAAGTGCCCTGACTTACCACAATAGAAACATAGATTCTCCTTAAAACGATGTTCCTTGAGTGCATCACTAACCCGTCGTTGTAAAGAGTCTACCTGCATGGGTTCAGGTTCAGGTTCCCGTGTGATCCTACTCAAAGGTTCCTTAGCTGGAGAGGAAGGTAGGAAAAGGTTAGTGCGATTGCTTTCGAACCATCTCTCTTGCCTGCGTTCAGTCAGACGAGTATCAATACGGATGCAGTAGTTAATAAAGTCACCTAACGCAGTGGGAGGGTCGGCACGAGCAAGTTCATCCTTAATCAGTGGAGATAACCCTTTTCGAAAAATAGATTTTTTGGCGGAACTGTCCCAGGTGGTATCAAGGGCCCATCTCCTGAAATCCAAGGCATATTCAGCTACCGAGTGCTTACCTTGGCGCAAAGCTAACATGGCTGCTTCAGCTGTTGCACCTCGATTGGGGTCATCAAACACCTGCCCCATGGCTGAAATGAAAGCATCAAGATGATCCAAACATTCATCCTCAGTCTCTATCAGAGGGTTTGCCCACATCAAAGCCTTGTTGGTAAGCAACATAATTATAGTAAGAACTTTAGATCGTTCAGTGGGAAATTGTGAAGCATGTGCAGAAAAAAAAAGATTGCATTGATTAATAAATCCCCTGAATTTCTCACGTTCACCGCCAAAACGAAAAGGGGGCAACTTCGGAATCCCAGAACTCGGGGCTACGGCAGGAGCCTGGACTCGCTCCTCTAGAACCTCAATCCTGGCTCGCAAATCCTGGGCAGTCTGTCCAAACACTTGCAAATTGTGATTAGTGAGGTTCTGTAGGTTTGTAAACGGGTTTTTATAGTCTGCAAATCTGCAAGGATGTTATCAGTCACTCCGCAAAGTTCCTTTATGCGGGCCTCCATTTTCCAGATCTTTTAAGACAGGAGTACTAGAAGGAGAGGAGAAGAAAAAAAAAACAATAGTGTTTACCTGTGGTAACACTGCAGAGAGAAAAAAAAATTAAGGGAACTGCTCACCTGGAATGGTTGTGAGAAGTCACAACCACTATCATCACAGAAAGTTCAACCGGACATCTGATATCCACAGTTACAGCAGACACAAAAGAGGAAAGAAAAAAAAAACAATAGTGTTTACCTGTGGTAACACTGCAGAAAAAAAAACTTAAGGGAATTGCTCACCTGGAATGGTTGTGAGAAGTCACAACCACTGTCATCACAGAAAGTACAACCGGACATCTGATATCCACAGTTACAGCAGACACACCCTTTCCAGACCCAGCAGACACTAACGTTTGGCTTCAGAATCTTGTAATGTAAGGAGTACAGTTCATATAGTGTCTTGTGCTTGGGTGCGATGAAAACACAGGAGTCACAGGTTTGATATAGAAGGTCTTGTATTACTTCATACAAGTGGCAATAATAGTCACACAGTTTGCAGATACAAAAGCAGGAGACACAGCAGGCCAGAGTAACTTAAGCTCAGCAATCACTCTCACAACAGGTTCAGGATCTCTTCTCTGTTACCATAAGTCCATGCAAACGTGGATTTATCAAATAGCAAGGTTCCAAAGTCCACGAGTGTTCCAAAGTTCCACAATAGGAAATAACTGGAGTACAAGATCCAAGGCTTCCAGGAGTCAGGTCACAGGTTCACTGCAGGCTTGATTCTGAAGCACTGATTGCTCAGCTGTGGCTGCTTAAGAAGCAAGAGGGAGAGAATCAGGGCGGGAACATGCAAGCTGGAAACTCCATATTGACTGAGGACAAGACAGCTGCAGCAAGACAGTAAAATGGCCGACGGAAAAACTGAGTTTCAGGAACATGTACACAGAACCTTACACCTGCCAAAGCAGAACTATGATGTGCCTCGATAACTTTTTGTCTTAACTGATTAGGAACAAACAGTTTCCCTGGAGGTCCTACAGGGGCGTCCCCCTGAGCCTCCAACAACTCCTCCTCAAGCTCAGAGCACACAGCCGACACCACCACTCCTTCCTGAAGGATAGGAACCGGGTCATCCGTCTTTCCGGCCCCTGGGAAACTACGAGATAAGGCATCAGGAAGCAATTTTATTGAGCAGTCATACGTGCGATGAGGAGGTAACTTTTGACACCCCTCCTCTGAGAACATCTCCCCAAAGTCCTCCAGAAAAGGAGGCAAAGTCCTAGGCACGACCGCACCGATGACCGTGTTCATGCAGTTATTCTTGCAAAATTCACCCCACTGGCTTATCTTTCTGGATTGCCAATCAATCACTGGGTTATGTTTAGCCAAAGAGGGAAGTCCCAACACAATAGGAGTAGGAAGACCCTCCAACACATAACAAGACAACTGTTCTTTATGTATTGCCCCTACTCGAAGGTCTATGTTATGAACAGCTTGTACAAAGCTACCTTGACCGAGAGGTCTGGCGTCAATAGAACGTATAGGGATCAGTTTGGCCAATACACTCAGTTGCATACCTTGCACCTGGGCAAACCGAGCGTCCACCATATTAGCCCCAGACCCACTATCAAGAAGAACAGAAATCCTCTCAACTCTCGCACCAACCACCACCTCCGCAGGCACGAGAAATTGAGACGGACCTGGGGACGAAATACCTACTCCCAGGTTGTCGTCCACCACACAACCTGGGATTAACAGTTTTTCGGTGACTTTTTTGCTCAATGAGGCACGGGAGGGACACCCCCCAACAAAATGTCCCTCTCTCCCGCAGAAGAAACACCTTCTTGTCTTGCGGCGCACCGCCGATTCCCTCCTACAAAATGATGTCCCACCCAACTGCATAGGTTCCTCAGAACAGACCAGGGGAACCTCCATATAAGGGACTTTAGTAGTGGGTGGAGTAATAACAGGGGGCGGAGTTACCTCGCACCTTCCCCGAAGCATTCTATCAATACGAATAGCAAGGGCCATAGCAGCCTCCAGTGACGGAGGAGAATCATACTGAGCCAAAACATCTTTTAATTTGTCAGATAACCCTTGACAAAACTGGCTCCTAAGAGCTGGGTCATTCCACTGAGTATCTGTGGCCCATCTACGGCATTCAGAAGAAAATTCCTCCGCCGGACGATCTCCCTGCTGTATCCTACGTAACTTCGTTTCAGCAAGGGAGACCCGATCCGGGTCATCATACACCAGCCCCAGGGCAGCAAAAAATCGATCTACTGACTGGAGGGCCGGGGAGCCCGGAGGAAGAGAGAACGCCCAGGATTGAGGGTCCCCTTGTAAGAGCGAGATGACAATTCCCACCCTCTGCTCCTCACTCCCCAATGACCGAGGCCGTAGCCGAAAGTACAATTTACATGCCTCCGGAAGGTAAAAAATTTGTCCCGCCCACCAGTGAACCTGTCCGGGAGAGCAACCTTAGGTTCAGATCTGGTTTGCTCCGGGGGGGACAAAACCTTGGACTTAATGTCCGTAAACTCCATGGACAATTTCTGCAACTGCAGGGCAAGCTGGGCTACTGGATCCATGGTAGCTGGGGAGAATCTATAGTTTGGCCGGTGAAAATGTCACGCTGTCTAGCAGATGTATAAATATATAATGTCAGTAATCTATCAAGTGGGACAACATTCTATATAACATATAAATAGGTAACATTAACATGTACATATAGCATAGTATTACCTGACATAATATCCTGTGGGTCAATACTGAATCCTTTTCACGCTGTCGCTGGCTAGAGGTGGACCGGGGTGTATGCTGACCCTAAACTGGGGTCCTGACTAGTCCCTCTACCTGGAGGTACTGTTAATGGTACAGAGGTCCAGGCCACCAGCGTAAACCCTGTCTCCTATAAATCCCTGACCACTGTAATCTAGTCCTTAGAAGGACCCTGATTACCACCATAGGGAATGGACAGGTAAAGGTTAACAAACAGTATAGACAAACGAGACAGACAGGGGATAAAGTAAATACTGTCTTGCATACAACATTAAAACACAGAGGGAACACCAAAGGTCTAGGAGATAAACTATAAGCAAGGTGAGGAGAAACAACAAAAGAGCTCTTAGCTTAAGTCTTCTCAGAACCGATCCTATCTGCAGTCTGTATGAATGCTTTCACCGGCATCTAACCAGCAGACTGGCAGCTATATAAAGGAAGCTAATTAGAACATAATCAAAAGCAGCCGGGCGAGGCTGGACCTAGTCTTAGCAAAGAGCTAGGTAAAATTAACTCCCTCATTACCAAACACAAAGAAACAACAACTCAGCTGCGAGAAGTCAGAATGAGCAATCGCGACAATCTTCGTGGCGATGCACCCATGACAATAGAGTACAGTTCCTATAGCGTCTTGTGCTTGGGTGCGAGGAAACACAGGAGACATAGGTTGAAATGAAATGACTTGTATTACTTCATACAAGCATGCTGAAAAGTTCACACAGTTTGCAGGAACAGCGACAGGAGACACAGCAGGCCAGAGTAACTTCAAGCACTACAATAAATCTCCAAAGCAGGTTCAGGATCTCTTCTCTGTACCGTAATTCCTCTGCAAACATGGATTCACCAAACAGCAGGTTTCCAGAGTCCAAAAGTGTTCCAAGGTTCCTCAGTAGGGAATAGCTGGAGTACAAGTCCAAGGCTTCCAGGAGTCAGGTCACAGACTGACTGAGGCTTGATTCAGGAGCACTGATTGTTCAGCTGAGGCTGCTTAAGAAGCAAGAGGGAAGAATCAGGGCGGGAACATGAAAACTGGAAACTCCATATTAACTGAGGGCAAGAGCTGCAGAAAGACAGAAAGCAAAATGGCCGACGGAAAACTGAGTTTCAAGGAACATGTCAACAGAGACAAAGAACCTTACATTACTCCCCCCTTAGGGACAACCTCCGGATGACCTCAGACCAGGCTTGTCAGGGTACCTCTGATGAAACTGGCGGAGCAGGCGAGGAGCATTTACATTATTGACTGGTTCCCATGAGTTGTCCTCCACTGGGTAGCCCTGCCATTTAATCATATATTGCAACTGATTTCTGTACAACCTGGAATCTAGAATCCTTTCCTCCATAAATTCTTCCTGACCATCGACCAGCACTGGGTCAGGGCAAGGAGAAGAACGTCCAGGAAACGTATTGGGTGTTGCAGCCTTTAGTAGGGATACATGAAAGACAGGGTGGATTCTCATAGTTCTGGGCAGTTGAAGACGACAAGCAACAGCACTTATAATCTTATTGATCTTATAAGGTCCAATGTACTTATGTCCCAATTTAGACGATGGAATCTTTAATTTAAGATTTCTGGTTGACAGCCAGACCAAATCTCCTACCTTGAAAGCTGGTGCAGGTTTACGAAATTTATCTGCTGCTTTCTTGTACCTTTCCTGAGCCAAGTCTAGATTTTCCTTTAGAAGATCCATATTCTTTTGTAAAGAAGTGATTCTTTCAGCCACTGCCGGCAAGGGCGTATCTATGGGAAATCGAGGAAGAATGTTAGGATGATAACCTAGATTGGAGTAAAAAGGAGACTGCTTAGTGGAGGCGCTCTGAGAGTTGTTATAAGAGAACTCAGCCAGTGGAAGTAGATCCACCCAATCATCCTGTAGGTGGCAGATAAAACAGCGGAGATACTGCTCCAGGGTCTGATTGGTTCGTTCTGTCTGTCCATTAGTCTGGGGATGAAAAGCAGAAGAAAGGTTTACTTTAATGTCCAATGCTGCACAGAAATTTTGCCAAAACCTTGAAGTGAATTGCACCCCTCGATCCGAAATGACCTCATCCGGTACTCCATGTAAGCGAAACACATTCTTAATCATCAAGTCTGATGTCTGTTTTGCAGTGGGTAAGCCGACACAAGGGATAAAATGAGCTGCCTTTGTTAGACAGTCAACCACCACTAGAATGGTGTTCTTCCCTTGAGAGGTTGGTAACTCCACAATGAAGTCCATAGAAATGGATCCCCACGGGCGGGACGGGGTGGGAAGAGGTTGCAACAGACCAGTTGGTGAGGAGCGAGGTGTTTTGCATCTTGCACAGACTTCACATGAAGTGACATAGTTTAAGACATCTTTCCTGTAAGTGGGCCACCAAAAGAAACGAGAAAGAAATTCTTGTGTCTTTAGAATTCCCCTATGCCCGGCTATCTTGGAATCGTGGATGAGTTGCAATACTCTCAATCTGACTGTTTCAGGTATATACAGACGTTGTCCCTGAATCCACACACCATTCTTAAAGACAAGACTTACGTCCCTTGGGGGTTGAGCCAACAAAGAATCCGCATGGTATGCTTCCTTGATGTCCTTAAGTAGGTCTTGATTATGAATCACTCCCAGGAATCTAGAGTCAGGAAGAATAGTCTTAGGAGGAGTAAGTGGACGTGTCTCTGCTGAATGAATCCTAGAGAGTGCATCAGCCTTTCCATTGCGCAATCCTGGTCTATAAGAAATGACAAAATTAAATTGGTTTAGGAAAAGATTCTAGCGAGCCTGGCGAGGAGTCAGGCACTTAGCCGACCTGATAAATTCAAGGTTACGATGGTCTGTCAGGACGACTATTTGCTGTGCAGCTCCCTGAAGAAGGTGTCTCCATTCCTTGAAGGCGGCAATAATGGCCAACAATTCTCTATTGCCCACATCGTAGTTCCTCTCAGCCGAAGACAACTGCTGGGAAAAGAAGGCACAGGGATGCAAGACATTCTTCTCACCTGTTCTCTGAGAGAGTATAGCTCCAACGGCACAGTCTGAAGCATCCACCTCTATTATGAAGGCAAGCTCGGGGTTGGGATGTACTAAGATAGGTGCGGTGGTAAATTTATCCTTTAAACAGGAAAATGCTTCCTGAGCTTGCGGGGTCCAGGAGAACCTAGACTGTTTCCGGGTAAGTTGGGTGATAGGTGACACTACCTCAGAAAAATTCTTAATGAAACGTCTATAGAAGTTGGCAAACCCGATGAAACGCTGCACCTCCTTCACATTTTAGGAATTGGCCAATCCTTGATGGCTTGGGTCTTGCTTCCATCCATACTAATCCCTTGCGTAGATAGTACATACCCCAGAAATTGAATTTCGGTCCTATGGAATTCACATTTTTCAAGTTTGATGTAGAGATGGTTTTGTCTTAGGCGTTCTAAGACCATTCTCACATGTCCATGATGTTCCTCTGTGGAGTTAGAAAAAATTAGAATATCATCCAGATAAATCACCACAAATGTATCTAGGAGATCCCTGAAGATATCATTCACGAAGTGTTGGAAAGTGGCTGGGGCGGTACTCAGACCAAAAGGCATAACTAGATATTCAAAGTGTCCATAGCGTGACCTGAAAGCAGTCTTCCATTCATCCCAGGTCTATACGGACCAAGTTATAGGCCCACGGAGATCCAGTTTAGAGAAAATTTTGGCATGCCGCACTCTCTCCAACAACTCAGGGATTAAAGGCAATGGATAACGGTTTCTAATAGTAACCTTATTGAGTTCCCTATAGTCTATGCAGGGTCTCAGAGATCCATCTTTCTTCTTCACAAAGAAGATGGGTGCACCTGCGGGAGATGAAGAGGGGCGTATGAAGCCCTTGGCTAAATTTTCGTCTATATAATCCTTCAAAGCTTTAGCTCGGGCCCCGCTAGGGGGTAGATCTTACCAAAAGGTATCTCGGCTCCGGTAATAATTCAATTGGACAATCATATGGACGGTGAGGAGGAAGCTGATCAGCGTTCTTCTTGTCACATAAATCGCATAGTCCTGGTATACAGCTGGTAGTTCAGGGACTGACATGGTTCCTTTAGGAACAGAGCAAGCTGAAACTCCTTGACTCATCTGTTTCTCCGGAAAGTGTAATTCCTTGGTCTCCCAGTTAATCGTAGGATTCTGCGCCTGCAGCCATGGTAGCCCTAGAATGATGGGAAAGTGGGGAGAAGAGATAAGCAAAAAAGAATTTTCTCCTGATGATCTTTACCCATAAGGACCCTCAAAGGCTCTGTTTCTTGATCCACTGGTCCAGAAGTCAGTAGAGAGCCATCCACAGTCTCCATCTGTACTGGAGTAGCCTTCTTCACTGAACGTATCCCCTGTTTCAGAGCAAAGGAGATATCCATAAAATTTCCACTTGCTCCTGAGTCGATCATAGCAGAGCTAGACACCCAGACTGAGTCAACCCAGAGTTTGATGGAAAGGAAGCAATGAGAATTGTTTCTTTTACAACTCAGCTGGGACACCGCTGAGGAAACTTGAAAAATTGCAGCGTTTATACCGTCATCGTCCCCAGAACTAACAGAGTTTAAGTCCGAGAAATCAAGATCTCTTGCAGCAGATCTCTCTGGAGCCTGAGGCTCGGACATGACAAGCTCCTCTCGCAACACTCACAGTGAATGACTGCTGCAGTAGTCTTACGAGAACGGCTGGGGCAGTTTATAATGAAGTGCCCTGACTTACCACAGTAGAAACATAGATTTTCCTTTATACGATGTTCTTTGCGTGCATCACTAACCCGTCTTTGTAAAGAGTCCACCTGCATGGGTTCAGGTTCTGGTTCCCTTGTGATCCTACTCAAAGGTTCCTTAGCTGAGGAGGGAGGTAGTAAAAGGTTAGTGCGATTATTTTCGAACCATCTCTCTTGTCTGCGTTCAGTCAGACGAGCATCAATACGGATACAATAGTTAATAAAGTCACCTAACGCAGTGGGAGGGTCGGCACGAGCAAGTTCATCCTTAATCAGTGGAGACAACCCTTTCCGAAAAATAGATTTTTTAGCGGAAGTGTCCCAAGTGGTATCAAGAGCCCATCTCCTGAAATCCAGGGCATATTCGGCTACTGAACGCTTACCTTGGCGCAAAGTTAACATGGCTGCTTCAGCTGTTGCACCTAGATTGGGGTCATCAAACACCTGCCCCATGGCTGAAATAAAAGCATCAAGGTGATTCAAACAATCATCCTCAGTCTCAATCAGAGGGTATGCCCACATCAAAGCCTTATTGGTAAGCAACATGATTATAGTAAGCACTTTGGATCGTTCAGTGGGAAATTGTGAAGCATGTGCAGAGAAAAATAAATTGCATTGATTAATAAATCCCCTGAATTTCTCACGTTCACCGCCAAAACGAAAAGGAGGTAATTTGGGGATCCCAGAACTTGGGGTTATGGCAGGAGCCTGGCTCGTTCCTCTAGAGCCTCAATCCTGGCTCACAATTCCTGGGTAGTCTGTCCAAACACTTGCAAATTATGATTAGTGAGGTCCTGTAGGCTTGCAAAACAGGTTTTTAAAGTCTGTACATCTGAAAGGATTGTATCAGTCACTCCGCAAAGTTCCTTTATGCGGGCCTCCATCTTCCAGATCTTTTAAGGCAGAGGTGCTGGAAGGAGAAGAGGAAAGGAAAAAAAAAAACAATAGTGTTTACCTGTGGTAACACTCCAGAGTAAAATTTTAAGGGAATGCGCTCACCTGGAATGGTTGTGAGAAGTCACAACCACTGTCATCACATAAGGTATTAAACGGACATCTGATATCCACAGTCACAGCAGACACGGCTTTCCCAGACCCAGCAGACACTAAACATTGGCTCCTGAATCTTGTCATGTATAGTGTACAGTTCCTATAGCGTCTTGTGCTTGGGTGCGAGGAAAACACAGGAGACATAGGTTGAAATGAAATGACTTGTATTACTTCATACAAGCATGCTGAAAAGTTCACACAGTTTGCAGGAACAGCGACAGGAGACACAGCAGGCCAGAGTAACTTCAAGCACTACAATAAATCTCCAAAGCAGGTTCAGGATCTCTTCTCTGTACCGTAATTCCTCTGCAAACATGGATTCACCAAACAGCAGGTTTCCAGAGTCCAAAAGTGTTCCAAGGTTCCTCAGTAGGGAATAGCTGGAGTACAAGTCCAAGGCTTCCAGGAGTCAGGTCACAGACTGACTGAGGCTTGATTCAGGAGCACTGATTGTTCAGCTGAGGCTGCTTAAGAAGCAAAGGGAAGAATCAGGGCGGGAACATGAAAACTGGAAACTCCATATTAACTGAGGGCAAGAGCTGCAGAAAGACAGAAAGCAAAATGGCCGACGGAAAACTGAGTTTCAAGGAACATGTCAACAGAGACAAAGAACCTTACATTAGATGTGATGCAGTTGAAAGTACCTGGGATCTTGTAGTCCTGATGGAGTTGGGGATCTTTATCTTGTCCGTGGTCATTATAGATGGACAGGTTTTGCACTTCTTCTGTTTGCAAGGAAAGGTTCCTGCAGCTGTTGGGGAGGACAGGGAGCTTCTGACAATGATGTTTCTTAGATTTGGGGGCTGCCTAAAACATAGTAGTGGGGGTCTGGAAATATGGATTGTAATCGGGCATCTTTTTGTAGTAAAGGTTGTAGTTTCCGTGCAGCTCCCCTTAGCATCTCCAGATTTGGATTGTAGGTGACTAGTGTTGAGCGATATTGCTCGATATCTAAAAATATCGTATCGAAATTGTATCGCCGATAGCACTAAATATCGTCGATATCCGATTCCGATTGCGGAAGTCCAATGTAAGTCTATGGGAACAAAATATCGAAATTAAAAAAAACCATTCTTGCCTTGTTGGTTAATTGTACATGAAGGAAAACAACAAAGACTAATGTAGAATGTATTGGGGGAGGTTGAGGAGACAATAAAGGCATACATGTTTAACCCAATGCATTGGAATAGCATTAATATATATTTTTTTGGAAATACGTTTGGATTGACTAACAAATTGACAATGTTGTTAACCTTTTTTCTATTTTGGCAAATATGTATGTTTCACAACTTCCATGCTCTTCACCTTTTTAACTTTTGCCAGTGCCACACTTTCTCCTTCATAATCTTCAGCAGCAGCAACATCTTTCTCATCAAATTATTCTTCATCTTCACCTTCTTAATCTTCTTCTTAAACTTCTTGCTATTCATGTTTTTGTTTACATTACTCATATTGTTATTATTAAACTAATCTTCTTCATATTCAAATTCTTCATCTTCTTCCTCTTCATCTTCTTCATCATATTCTTATTTGTGACAGAGATTCCTGTACTTGTAATCTGTAAAAGTATGAATTGTTCATCCTTCCGTTCTTGCTGTCACAAAAGATTTAAATTACAACAGTATTTGTCCGTGTTCAGTTTAGCCTGCAGCAGCAGGCATTTTCCAGGGGCACCACGAGGAGGAACGGACTCACCCCCATACACTGCTTAGTCTTCTTCTGCTTAGAATTTAGAGCATATATTTTGCTCTTCATTTTGGTCTTATACTTCATGTTCTTCTGCTTTTTGATCTTTTGCTTATTGTTCTTCTGTCTCTTGTTCTGTATCTTGTAGTTTGTCTTAACCTTCTTTGTCCTGTTGGTGATCTTCTTCTGGGTAATCTTTTATTTTTTCTTTGTGATGGTGTTCAGGCTGGTTGGCTTCATGCTCGTCGTCCTTGTTGTCGTCATCTTCTTCTGGGTGGTCTTTAATGTCGTCTAATTTCCGAGAAACAGCTGACGTTACTGGAACCCTGACGGGTATCAGATGGAGCAAGAGACAATGGAAGTAACGAGGACCAGCTGACTGTGCTGGACCCCGGACGGGTAGCAGAAGGAAAAGAGGCAATGTCACAACCGAGTACCAGCTGACGTTACTGTGACACGGTTACTAAGCAGGAGGTACCTGTGCTCCAAAGCACTACCAAGGACCAGCAGATGTTGCTGGAACTCGGATACGGAGATGGAGGCACCCAGGCCAAAGGCACTGGGGAGAACCACTTGACGGTACTGGACCCCGGACGGGTAGCAGAAGGAAAAGAGGCAATGTCACAACGAGTACCAGCTGACGTTACTGTGACACGGTTACTAAGCAGGAGGTACCTGTGCTCCAAAGCACTACCAAGGACCAGCAGACGTTGCTGGAACTCAGATACGGAGATGGAGGCACCTAGGCCAAAGGCACTGGGGAGAACCACTTGACGGTACTGGACCCCGGACGGGTAGAAGAACGCACCCATGAAAATGTAAGTTGACAGGACGCAAGCCGTCCGCAGTTACCGAATCACACAGTCCTACAGTGGGTGCTTATCCTATTGTCACAATGGAAACCGCCTTTATTTACATATCCCACAGCACACATAGGAATCACCTAAACTGCAGGCACCATAGAGTCGGCTAACCCGAATGCAACACGACAGCACAACTTATTGGAGGATAATTGACGTTCACACTGCCAGGAAACAGCTGTCGTGCTGTAACCAGGCTGGCCAGGAGTCAGTACCCCTGCCAATTACTTCCGAGCAACAAATGGCGGTGTTGTAGCCCAGGGAGTAGAGTTCAGGTGGTAGAAAGATGAACATAACAGGAGACATGGAAAACGTTGCCAAACAGTTATTTAATCTGAAAACGGACAGGCAAATTCAGGTGAGATCCTTGCCTTGTTCATTTTCAGAAAAGTAAGCCGGTCTACATTCTCTGAGGATAGTCGCATGCGACGGTCTGTTACTACACCACCTGCAGCACTAAAGACACGCTCAGATAATACACTGGCAGCAGGGCAAGCCAGCACCTCCAATGCATACTGGCTAAGCTCTGGCCATGTATCCAACTTAGAGACCCAAAATTTGAAAGGGGAAGAGGCATCTGGGAGTACACTTAGAGGGAAAGCCAAGTAGTCTGTCACCATCTTACGGAAACGTTTCTTCCTGGTGACTGGAGCCGTCTCGGATGGTGTAGACCTTGCTGGCGCTGTCACAAAACTTTGCCACATTTGTAACATACAGTTCTTGCCCTGTGCAGAGGCGCTGCTTCTGATCCCTCTTGTTGTAGAGGTGTCTACACTGCCTCGACGCACAGAGCTGCTTTGTAAAGCAGTAGCAGCAGCAGCAGCACCTCTCTCGGCTGGAATGTACAACAGTATGGATTGCACCAGTGTGTCTTGGTACTCCTGCATTTTACGGTCCCGGTTCACCGGTGTGATGAGGGTTTGTAAGTTGTCCCGGTAGCGAGGGTCTAGGAGGGTGTACACCCAATAATCTGACGTGCTGAGAATGTGGGCGATGCGGCGGTCGTTTCTCAGGCACTGAAGCATGAAATCAACCATGTGCTGCAGACTCCCAACTGGCCAACAAAGGCTGTCCTCTGGAAGAGGCGTCATCTCTGTCTCCTCTGCATCACCCCACCCTCGCTCTACATACTGACTAGAGCGTTGTGTACCTCCCTCTGTAGGGATTTCTTCCTCCTCCATTGACTCCTCCTCCTCCTCATCCTCCTCACAAAGTGAGCCCTGCCCAGCCCTTTGTGAGGAACCACGTTGCGCTGACTGTCCTGAAGGTAATTGAATTTGTGACTCCTCATCCTCCACCTCTTCCAAAACCTCTTCCTTTAGTGCTTTCAGTGATTTCTGAAGCAGGCAGATAAGGGGGACAGTCATGCTGACTAGTGCATCATCTGCACTCGCCATCCGCGTTGAGACATCAAACGCACGCAAAACGTCGCAGATGTCCTTCATAGAGGCCCACTCAGTAGTGGTGAAGTGTGAACGGCGCAAATTGCGAGTTGATTGCGCCTGTTGCAGCTGATACTCCATTACTGCTGGCTGCTGCTCACACAACCGCTCCAACATATGTAACGTGGAATTCCACCTGGTGGGTACGTCACATATGATGCGATGTTCAGGAAGGCGAAATCTGACTTGCAGAGCTGCAATGCGCGATCTGGCCATGCTGGAACGTCGCAAGTGAGCGCACTCTAGGCGGACCTTGTGCAGCAGTGCATCAAGATCCGGATAGTCCCTCAAAAAACTCTGCACGACCAAGTTGAGCACATGTGCCAGACATGGTATGTGAGTGAGGTTGCCAAGGCCCAGAGCTGCCACCAGATTTCGGCCATTGTCAACACTACCAAGCCTGGCTGGAGATTAGCTGACAAAAACCACACATCTCTCTCCTGCTTGATGGCATCCCAGAGCTCCTGCACTGTGTGGCTTCGATTCCCCATGGGAATTAATTTCAGTACGGCCTGTTGACGTTTGGCCACGGCTGTGGTCATATCGGTCGCAACAGGTAAGCGTTCACGGGTCCATGTGGAGGTATACCGTGACGGCTCGTGCAGCGATGATTCTGAGGAACTGGAGTAGGAGGAGGAATCAATGTGCACAGACTGGATTCCTGCAATCCTTGGAGTTGGCAGAACACGTACAGCGCCACTGGCAAGATCTGTACCCGGCTCCACAACATTGACCCTAATGGGCAGTGAGGGAAAGGTGTCGTCCCTGGCCATGGGTACTGGTCCACGCATTGGTGGTCAGGTGGACCCTGCTACTGACGGCGTTTAGTAGCGCATGTTTAATGTTTCCCTCGACATGTTTTTGCAGAGCAGGGACAGCTTGCCTGCTGAAATAAAATCGGCTTGGCACATTATATTGTGGGACTGCCAATGCCATAAAGTTCCTGAAACTGTCAGTCTCCACCAGCCTGAATGACAGCATTTCAAGGGACAGGAGTTTTGCAAGGCCAGCATTCAGAGCCTGTGCTCGTGGATGGTTTGCCGAGTATGGCCGTCTTTTATCCATGCCTGTGTTACCGATGGCTGTTTTTTGTTCTGGGAGTGTGACGAGGACTGTGAACTTGCTGCAGTGGGTGGAATAACAGTTTCTCTATGGACAACAGTGACCGAGGTTCTTCCATGGAGATCCTGTGAGGAAGCCGAAACAGGTGTGTGAGAGCTGGAGGTAGAGGCTCGAACATGACCTAAAGATGTAGGTGCTGCTGTAGGTTGGCCTACATCTCCAGTGTGTCTTTGGAACTCAGCTCGTGCTTTGTCCGTACATGTGTCCACATATTTGTGGTATTCAGGTTCCTGATATTTTTACCTCTTTTAACTTTTTGCTTACACAGCTTGCATTGAACATAGCAAATATCATGTACAAGTCTGTCAAAAAAGGACCACGCAGTGCAAGTCATGGGAGCGCCAATTTTGACAGTTCTAAGAGAACTGCTCCCAACAGGTGCCAAACTGGAGGCTACAGGCAAGCGAGTCTGCAGCCTACCTCTCCCTCCTCTTTGTACCGTTGGGACAATCTCTTCCTCAGAGCTGCTCCCACCACCTTCCTGTTGCTCACGCCATGTTGGGTCTCGGACTTCATCATCTCCACTACCCTCTTCCAACACCTGCTGCTGTTGGATGGTCTGGGCAGCACCATGCTCCACAAAACCTGGCACCTGAGTCTCATCATCATCATAAGATGCGTTCTGCGGTGTGCTGTCCATCGGCACTGGCTCACCCGCCTCTTCAGATTGAGAGAGACACAGCTGTTGCGCATCACTGCATACTCCCTCTTCTTCAAATTGCAGAATGCTGCTTGCCTGTGCCCGTGTTTGCGAGCCAACAGATTCTGAGAACAGAAGCAGAGACTCAGCTGGCTCCTGTACAGAACTCTCTGACTGCCTGGCCAATTTGACAGGCGGTGAACAGACAGATGGTTGCTCAACAGTGTTGTGTTCCTGAGAGGAGGTGGAAGGAATTGAAGTCGATGCATTGGCTGCCATCCAACCAACAACGGCTTCAATTTGTTCTTCCCGCAGCAGGGGGGCACGCCGAGCTCCTACCAAAGTGCGCATAAAGGAACGCTCACGGGGATAAATGGTGGATGCTGTGTCACTGAGGGCGGCAGCAGACACAGAATCCCCACGTCCTCTCCCTG
>JARQOD010006772.1:0-41510 GCA_033576555.1 Oophaga sylvatica | reverse complement strand
TGCCCCGTTCTATTTTACTAAAAAAATGGTGCGCTGGTCTGTTGAGGTCGGCCTCCAGGCGATCAAAACGCTGGTCGACAGCGTTGAAGCGGTGATCCATATGGGTAAAACCACGTTCCATCAGTGAAAAACCGCTTCCAACTCTGCCTCCAAGCGTCTTGATATTGCCTTGAAAGGACTCGCTCAAGTGAACAAACTCGGGCAAGACATTCCTCTCCATGGCCCTCTGCCGCTGGCGGGAATCATAGAATCATAGAATCATAGAATGGTAGAGTTGGAAGGGACCTCCTGGGTCATCTGGTCCAACCCCCTGCTCAAAGCAGGATTCTCTAAATCATCCCAGACAGATGTCTATCCAGCCTCTGTTTGAAGACTTCCATTGAAGGAGAACTCACCACCTCTTGTGGCAGCCTGTTCCACTCATTGATCACCCTAACTGTCAAAAGTTTTTTCTAAATATCTAATCTGTGTCTCCTCCCATTCAGTTTCATCCATTGCTTCTAGTCTTTCCTTGCGCAAATGAGAATAAAGATGATCCTTCTACAATGTGACAGCCCTTGAGATATTTGTAGACAGCTATTAAGTCTCCTCTCAGTCTTCTTTTTTGCAAGCTAAACATTCCCAAATCCTGCAACCGTTCCTCATAGGACATGGTTTGCAGACCGGTCACCATTCTGGTGGCTCTTCTCTGAACTTGCTCCAGTTTGTTGATGTCTTTTTTAAAATGTGGTGCCCAAAACTGGACACAGTATTCCAGATGAGGTCTGACCAAAGAGGAGTAGAGGGCAATAATGACCTCACGTGATCTAGACTGTATGCTTCTGTTGATACATCCTAGAATTGCATTTGCCTTTTTTGCTGCTGCATCACACTGTTGACTCATGTTAAGTCTGTGATCAATTAGTATACCCAAGTCTTTTTCACATGTGCTGTTACTTAGCCCTATTCCTCCCATTTTGTATATGCTTTTTTCATTTTTATTGCCCAGATGTAGTACTTTGCATTTTTCCCTGTTAAAATCCATTCTGTTAGTTGCTGCCCACTGCTCCAGTTTATGTATATTTTTTTGAATCCTCTCTCTCTCTTCTCTAGTATTAGCTACCCCTCCTAGCTTTGTGTCATCAGCAAATTTGATCAGTTTTTCCCTCAATTCCTTCATCTAAATCATTGATAAAGATGTTGAACAATACAGGGCCCAAAACAGAGCCTTGTGGTACCCCACTTGAGACATTCTTCCAACTGGATGTGCAGCCATTTACAACCACTCTTTGGGTCCGATCACTAAGCCAGTTATGAATCCACCTAACAGTTGCCTTGTCCATTCCATACTTAGTCATTTTTTCAATAAGGATTGTGTGAGATACTTTGTCAAATGCTTTGCTGAAGTCAAGATATACTATATCTACAGCATTTCCCTGATCCACCCAGTCAGTGATTCTGTCATAGAAGGAATTAAGTTAGTCTGACATGACTTATTAGTTACAAAAACCCCTGCTGACTCTGTTTAATCACTTCATTCTTATCCAGGTACTTGCATACATGTTCTTTAATAATTTGTTCAAAGATCTTTCCTGGTATAGAAGTCAGACTCACCGGCCTGTAGTTCCCTGGGTCCACCTTCTTCCCCTTTTGAAGATAGGAACAACATTTGCTCTTCTCCAGTCTTCTGGGACTTCTCCTGTTCTCCAAGAATTTTCAAAGATTATGGACAGTGGTTCAAGAATTTCTTCTGCTATCTCCTTCAGTACCCTGGGGTGTAATTCATCTGGACCTGGAGACTTGAATTCATTTAGGTTAGCTAAGTGTTTCCTCACTGTCTTTCTGTTTATAGATATTCTGGATTCTTCTATTCCTTTAATAGGACAGTGAAGATCAGTTGATGTTACATTTCCTTTCTGAGAGAAAACAGATGCAAAATAGGAATTTAAAAGTTCAGCCTTCTCAACATCCTGACTTACCATTTCATCATTTTCATCCTGTAAAAATCCTATAGCATCTTTGACTTTTCTTTTACTTTTGACGTATCCCCAAAATCCTTTTTTGTTGCTTTTGACGTCACTTGCAAGCCTTAATTCATTGTCAGCTTTAGATAATCTGATTTGTGCCCTGCAGGTTCTGCAGACGGCATTATATTCTTCTTTAGATATGCCTCCCTCTTTCCATTTGATAAACATTTCTTTCTTCCTTTTTAGCATGTGTTTAAGTTCTATGTTCATCCATCCTGGTTTCCTTAAATGCTTCCCATTCTTCCCTCTTTTCGGAATTGTTAACGATTGTGCTTTGAGAATCTCATTTTTCAAGATTTTCCATCCTTCCTGGACATTTTTGTCCTTAAGGATATCCAGCCATTGGATCCCTCCAATTCTCTTTCTGAGTTCCTTAAAATCTGCCTTTCTGAAATCTAACCTTGACGTCTGAGTCTTCACAGGTCTTCCTCCTCTTGTTATCCCAAATTCTAAAATAGCATGGTCACTACCTCCTAGGGTCCCAGCTACTCTTACCTCCTCCACCATTTCCTCCCTGTTTATGAGGATTAGATCCAAGGTAGCAGATCCCCTTGTTTTCTCCATTACCTTTTGGAAGATAAAGTTGTCAGCAAGAGAGGATAAGAATTTCCTGGACCTGTTAGTTTTGCCTGAGAGAGATTCCCAACAAATGTCTGGATAGTTGAAATCTCCCATGACCACTATGTCATATTTTTTGGAGAACTTGGCCATTTGATGCATAAAGAGTTCATCCATATCTTCAGCTTGCACAGGCGGCCTGTAGTAAATGCCTACAATGGTGTCCTTTCCATTGTTCTGTCCTTGTATTCTTACCCAAACAGTTTCCACAGAACTCCCAGTCTCTGAAGCTTCAATCTCTGTGCAGATATACGCTTTTCTAACATACAATGCAACACCTCCTCCTCGTTTATCAAGTCTGTTTCTTGCAAATAAGTTGTAACCTTCTAGCCTTGTATTCCAATCATGTGTATCGTCCCACCAAGTCTCAGTGATTCCAATGACATCATATTTCTTCTCCTGCGTTAGTAGCTCCAGTTCTCCTTGTTTGTTGCCCATGCTTTGTGCATTCGTATAGAAACACTTTAGTTTGTGATTGGTTTCTCTTTCTTCAATATTTTTATTATGTAGATTTTTTTGTCTTTGTTCTTCCCCTTCACTTCTAATAGCAGAGTTCTCAATAGCATTTGTCAGGTGTATGGCTTTTGCTGGCGTTTTGCTTCCCTTCCCACATTGTTCTAGTTTAAAGCTCTCCTGATGAGTGTAGCAAGGCGACTTCCAAATACATGTTTTCCAGTCTTCGTAAGGTGCACCCCATCTCTAGCAAGTAGTCCATCGTACAGGTAATTCACTCCGTGATCCAGAAATCCAAATCCTTGCTGACGGCACCATCGACGTAGCCAGTTGTTCACCTGCAGAATCTTATTCCACCTCCTTGTTCCATGGCCATCCACTGGAAGGATGGAGGAGAAGACCACCTGCGCTCCCAGTTCTTTCACTTTCTTACCTAAGTTTTCAAAGTCACTGCAGATGGTTTCCAGGTCACTTCTTGTGGTGTCATTTGTCCCCACATGTATTAGCAGGAATGGGTAGTCATCTTTAGGTCTGAAGAGTCCTGATATCCTGTCAGACACATCTTTAATTTTTGCACCTGGAAGACAGCACATTTCTCTTGAGGTTATATCTGGTCTGCAGATAGCAGCCTCTGTTCCTCTCAACAGGGAATCCCCCATGACAACAACTCTCCGTTTCTTCTTCACAACATTTTTCTTTCTCCATTCAGGAGGACTCTGAGGGCGTACAAGGTTACTCTTTGTGGGCAAAGTCTTATCCTGATGTATTTCTTCATCGTTCTCCTGTGTAAGAGCCTGGTACTGGTTTCTGAGCAGAATTGGTGCTGACTGCCTCCTGATCCTCCTGCTTCTCTGGGTCACATGCTTCCATTCCTCTGTTTCTTCAGTTGCACTTCGAATTTCTTCTCTTTCTGTACCATGAAGAGATAATTCTGCTCTGTCTAAGAACTCTTCACCTTCCTTAATGGTCTTCAATGTAGATAACCTCTCTTCCAGATTTTGCAACTTTTCCTCCAACAGGGACACAAGCTTGCATTTGTGGCATGTGAAATTTGGCTTTTCCACTGGTAAGTCTATGAACATGTAGCAAGAAATGCAGCTAACCACATGGCTCCTGGCCTCTTCCATGTTCTTATTGTTCAAGAGATAATCAAGCGGTGAAATATAAGCCAAAACTCAAGCGCCTAGCGGCGCGCGGTTAACTGATGTCCTCCTTTCAGCTGCAACAGCCAAAATCCAGTGTTCCTTGAGCTCGCGGAGACTCTTCACTTATCCCAGAAGGCACTGGGAATATGCAAATTATCTCCTCGGGACTCCTCCCCTGGTTTACTGATGTCCTCCTTTCAGCTGCAACAGCCAAAATCCAGTGTTCCTTGAGCTCGCGGAGACTCTTCACTTATCCCAGAAGGCACTGGGAATATGCAAATTATCTCCTCGGGACTCCTCCCCTGGTTTACTGATGTCCTCCTTTCAGCTGCAACAGCCAAAATCCAGTGTTCCTTGAGCTCGCAGAGACTCTTCACTTATCCCAGAAGGCACTGAGAATATGCAAATTATCTCCTCGGGACTCCTCCCCTGGTTAACTGATGTCCTCCTTTCAGCTGCAACAGCCAAAATCCAGTGTTCCTTGAGCTCGCGGAGACTCTTCACTTATCCCAGAAGGCACTGGGAATATGCAAATTATCTCCTCGGGACTCCTCCCCTGGTTTACTGATGTCCTCCTTTCAGCTGCAACAGCCAAAATCCAGTGTTCCTTGAGCTCGCGGAGACTCTTCACTTATCCCAGAAGGCACTGGGAATATGCAAATTATCTCCTCGGGACTCCTCCCCTGGTTTACTGATGTCCTCCTTTCAGCTGCAACAGCCAAAATCCAGTGTTCCTTGAGCTCGCGGAGACTCTTCACTTATCCCAGAAGGCACTGGGAATATGCAAATTATCTCCTCGGGACTCCTCCCCTGGTTTACTGATGTCCTCCTTTCAGCTGCAACAGCCAAAATCCAGTGTTCCTTGAGCTCGCGGAGACTCTTCACTTATCCCAGAAGGCACTGGGAATATGCAAATTATCTCCTCGGGACTCCTCCCCTGGTTAACTGATGTCCTCCTTTCAGCTGCAACAGCCAAAATCCAGTGTTCCTTGAGCTCGCGGAGACTCTTCACTTATCCCAGAAGGCACTGGGAATATGCAAATTATCTCCTCGGGACTCCTCCCCTGGTTTACTGATGTCCTCCTTTCAGCTGCAACAGCCAAAATCCAGTGTTCCTTGAGCTCGCGGAGACTCTTCACTTATCCCAGAAGGCACTGGGAATATGCAAATTATCTCCTCGGGACTCCTCCCCTGGTTAACTGATGTCCTCCTTTCAGCTGCAACAGCCAAAATCCAGTGTTCCTTGAGCTCGCGGAGACTCTTCACTTATCCCAGAAGGCACTGGGAATATGCAAATTATCTCCTCGGGACTCCTCCCCTGGTTTACTGATGTCCTCCTTTCAGCTGCAACAGCCAAAATCCAGTGTTCCTTGAGCTCGCGGAGACTCTTCACTTATCCCAGAAGGCACTGGGAATATGCAAATTATCTCCTCGGGACTCCTCCCCTGGTTAACTGATGTCCTCCTTTCAGCTGCAACAGCCAAAATCCAGTGTTCCTTGAGCTCGCGGAGACTCTTCACTTATCCCAGAAGGCACTGGGAATATGCAAATTATCTCTTCGGGACTCCTCCCCTGGTTTACTGATGTCCTCCTTTCAGCTGCAACAGCCAAAATCCAGTGTTCCTTGAGCTCGCGGAGACTCTTCACTTATCCCAGAAGGCACTGGGAATATGCAAATTATCTCCTCAGGACTCCTCCCCTGGTTTACTGATGTCCTCCTTTCAGCTGCAACAGCCAAAATCCAGTGTTCCTTGAGCTCGCGGAGACTCTTCACTTATCCCAGAAGGCACTGGGAATATGCAAATTATCTCCTCGGGACTCCTCCCCGCATAACCAGTGGCAGAGACCTGGGAGAGGGGAACACCTGATGGACCAGCTTCCTGGTCACCAGCTGTCCGTGTTGCTGACCTGCAAGTTGCTTCTTGGCTGTCGGATGGCTGGGACGTGTCCAAGGTCGTCCGAGGAAGGACCGCTTCAGGGACAGGCTGCATGGTGCTGCTCCAGGTGCTGTGGAAAGAAAAACAAAACATTACTATAATGCATGAACAAGAAGCATCAGCTGTAGAAAAGAAAAAATAAATTAAAAAATAACAAAAAAATTGAAAATCTAAAAACTTACGCTCTGCTGGCAAGGACCGGTCTCAGGAACGCCAACTCGCGATAGTAGCGATATTTCTTTTTGTGCCTTGCTGCAGAACCACTGCGAACCTGTCCCTCTGCTCGAACATCAGTGTTTGAAGCGGTCTTTCATCGAGCGCCATCGTGTGCATATTTTGTTCACTGTTTATAAAAAAAAAAAAAAAAAATTAATACAATGCAGTATGTGCAAATTCACTCTCAACACACATAACTCAATATAAATGTCAAACTGTTAATGAAGCATTATAAAAAGCTTTAGAATCCACATGTCATTGACTGTTGAACCACATGACACTGTTATGTTTGCTGTTAGAATATATCAGGCAGCAAAAACAAACTTCACATGAGGAACAAGAGTGAGTGCAGCATAAAAACAAACACTAGAATGCAGAACTCATAGCAATAGCATACACAGGGCAGTCACTTTTGAACCTGAGGGCACTGTTGGGTTTGCTTGCAGAATATATCTGCAAGTAAACCCATCAGTAGACACAGGAACAAGAGTGAGTGCAGCATAAAAACAAACACTAGAATGCAGAACTCATAGCAATAGCATACACAGGGCAGTCACTTTTGAACCTGAGGGCACTGTTGGGTTTGCTTGCAGAATATATCTGCAAGTAAACCCATCAGTAGACACAGGAACAAGAGTGAGTGCAGCATAAAAACAAACACTAGAATGCAGAACTCATAGCAATAGCATACACAGGGCAGTCACTTTTGAACCTGAAGGCACTGTTGGGTTTGCTTGCAGAATATATCTGCAAGTAAACCCATCAGTAGACACAGGAACAAGAGTGAGTGCAGCATAAAAACAAACACTAGAATGCAGAACTCATAGCAATAGCATACACAGGGCAGTCACTTTTGAACCTGAGGGCACTGTTGGGTTTGCTTGCAGAATATATCTGCAAGTAAACCCATCAGTAGACACAGGAACAAGAGTGAGTGCAGCATAAAAACAAACACTAGAATGCAGAACTCATAGCAATAGCATACACAGGGCAGTCAGTGTTGAAGCAGAGGGCACTGTTGGGTTTACTGGCAGAATATATCTGCCAGTAAACCCATCAGTGGCCTCAGGAACAACACTGAGTGCAGCATAAAAACAAACACTAGAATGCAGAACACATTGCAATAGCATACACAGGGCAGTCAGTGTTGAAGCAGAGGGCACTGTTGGGTTTACTGGCAGAATATATCTGCAAGTAAACCCATCAGTAGACACAGGAACAAGAGTGCAATATTACAGAGAATGAAAATACTTACTAAACGCCTTTTTCAGGTTTGGAGAGGCGCTGTCCCAGCCATCCATCAACGCTGCGGCCACCTCGTTCCATAGCCGCCGGGTCACCACATTGTCCTTGTACTGGGTATTTCGGCTGTCCCACAACGGGACACGCTCCTGGACCTGGCAGATCAGGGCATCGTTGTCCACATACATGTCCTCGTCCCCTTGTGGAACCTAGAAGAAACAAAAACAAAATTACAATCTTGTATATTTTAGACAAAGAAAAGAACAATAGGAGTAGAAAAGAAATAGACATTCAAAGGCTATATACTTACATTCCGTCTCGCCACCGGGACTTGACTCGGCTGCGACTGCTCCTGAGACTCCTCAATGGCCGTGTCCGACGATGATGTCTGAAAAAGGAACCCAAATTTAAGCCATTTGTAGATTCAGCAGCAATACTTACCCAAAGGCAGGAAGATACTCACATCATGCTCTGCTTCGGCCAGTTCTTGCCGGGATGGGGAATATTCAGATCCAGAAGACATGCTGCAAAAAAAAAATAAAAAATACATGAACACATATTACATTATAAGGACAGTCTGTCATTTGGTTAAAGAATACTCACATTCTTGCCCTTTGGATCTGTCTTGATTCAAGAAGCAGTGTCTCCAGACAATGTTCAGCCTTGGTCCAAGATGGATCTTCAAGTGTTCAGCTACAGTCTCCAGGCAGTGTATGTAGCTTGTTGGTTGCTGGCCTTTTATAGGGATCCAGGCTGTATAATCTTCAGGTGTTATCAGCATGCAGTCTCCAGATAGTCTGAGGGGTCTGTGTGTCACTTCCTTTATCTATACTACTTTTATCTAGACTCCTCACAAACAATGTATCTTGTCTAGGTGGTCATTTGACAAGTGTCTAGACATGTTTACTAAAATATCGCATGCGCACACAATCGCTGACAAGCGCACAGCCATGCGCACACCAGCGTTCACATAGACTGCAATTATATTTTTATGCGCATAGCGTGCGCACACGTGCGCACGCGCATTTTTATAATGGTGTGCTAAAAAAAAAATGCAACATGTAGCGTCTGGCGCGTCTGGGCGCACACCTGGAAAATGCGCTGCGCACGTAAAACGCTGATGAACGCGTGCAAGCGCAATACAATACGCCCGCCATGTTAATGATAGGGGAAAATTGCGCATGCGAACAATAGCGCACGATGCGCAGCGCAAAAAACCGCAAGTGTGAAAGTAGCCTTATATTTTAAGAGGTGAAATAGGATTGTCAGCCATTCAATCTTCATTTAGGGTGCTGTAGTGTCATAATCATTTATTCTACCAGTAGGTGTATAAAATAGTGAAAATTAATTTAGGAATATTTTGTGGTAAATCAGGATTTAATGGAAAAAGGCACTGGATTGTCTATACTAGACTAGATAGCGGGTTAACCCTTCATGACCTGGCTATTTTCCATTTTGTTTTGTTTTTTCGTTTTACGGTAGTTTTTTCCTCCTTTTCTTCCAAGAGCCATAACTTTGTTATTTTTACATTCACATAGCCGAATGAAGGCTTCTGGTTTGTTGGATGAGTTGTAATTTTGAATAACACCATTCATTCTACCACAGTATATTTGAAAATTGTAAAAAATTTCCAAGTGCAATGAAATGACAAAAAAGTGCAATTTCACAGTTGTTTTGGCTTTTTATTGACAGCGTTCATTTCATGGTAATAACGACCTTGACATGTGATTCTCCAGGTCTGTCTGAGTACGCAGACAACAAACATGTGTTATATATTTTTTTTATTTATGTGGTGCAAAAAAATTTGTAAATTTAAAAAAAAAAATTGATTTTGTTGCCATTTCCCAAGACCTTAGAGTTTTAATGTTTTGTGATATGGGACTGTGTGATGGCTTATTTTTTACAAGCTGACCTGACATTTGTAATGATACATTTTGGGGTAAATATGATGTTTTCATCGCCTCGTATTTTATTGCAATTTTTTTTTCTGCACCGCACCACACAATGCAATAACAATCTTCTCTGATTATTGTGTTTTTGCTGGTTCCTTTTGTGTGTGTTTCCTCATATTTCAAGTTTTTTTGGTGCAAATGTGAAGCGGAGTTTTTATTGTTTTTTTAATACTACAGAAAAGCTTTGATTCTGTGCTTAAAAATGCAAAAGCGTGTTTTTTCATGCATTTTTTTTTCAGAAGAAGACTATAAAGTTGAAAAATATGCACCAAAACCTTTTGAATTCTGGGGGGGCGAAGGTGGAGATTTCATGGAATCACATCTACTATTGCTTACACGTTTAAACCCTGTTTACATGTAGCATAAAAGCTGCTTTATTTCTGCTGGTTTTTTTGCACAAAAATTCTGCTGTGTTTAACTGCCCAAGCAAAGTGGATGTGAATTCAAGAAAACTGCACCCCCTGTGGTCTAAGGGTATGAGCAGAAGTTGCGGATTTTTCCGTGCGTATTTTGCTAAATCCGCATGTAAAACATCCTGCAGATTTACTGTGGTTTTTGTGCTGATTTCCCCTTTGGTTTTACACCTGCCGATTTCTATAATGGAGCAGGTGTAAAACCGCTGCGGATTCTGCACAAAGAATTGACATGCTGCGGATTCAAATCCGCAGAAAATCTGCGTGGAAAAATCTGCATCATGCGCACAGCGTTTTTTTTTACATCGGTTATAATGGTACTGTACAACGCAGCAGAAACTGCTGCGGATCCGCAGGGCCAAATCCACTGCGGATCAGCAGCAGAATCCGCAACGTGTGCACAGACCCTAAAGGTGAAGCTGAACTGTGTGGTTTTTAGTGCTTTTTTTCTATTTTTTCTTCTATGTGGAGCCTAAGGCCTCTTTCACACATCCGTCTTTTTGTATCAGGCATGATCCGTCGAACACCTGAAGGGACGGATCCGGCGCTGAAATAAAAAAACTGATGCATCGGATCCGTTTTTTTTGCTGGATCCGACCTGAACTTTTGAACCCAGAAAAAGAGGGTTTTGGATGCCCGGAGACACTGGAAAATGTAGTAGTAGTAGTAGTAGGAGTAGTAGTAGTAGTAGTGGTGGTGGTAGTAGTAGTAGTAGTAGACCTTGATTTCCAGAATCCGGATCAGACTTTTGACGGATTGCACAAAAGTCTGATCCGGTTCCATTGACTTCTATTGTTTCCGGCCGCCTGATGCGCCGTTTCAGGCACATCAGGCGGCTCCGGCAAACATAAAAAACATTACATGCTCCTTTTTGTCCGGCCGCTGGAATGTACATTTCCGCCGGATCCGGACAAAAACGGATACAACGCAATGACATCAGGCACGATCCGGCGCTAATGAAAGTCAATGGTAAAAAAACTCATCCGGTACTGGATCCGTTTTTTTACCAACACACCGGATCATGCCTGATACAAAAAGACGGATGTGTGAAAGAGGCCTAAAACACTGCATGTAAAAATCTGCATGTAAAAATCTGCATCCATGTGCAGGCTGAGTTGTTGGTGCTTTGATTGACAGCTCGGCCGTTCAATCTTAGACTGGGAGGTGCTGAGTACTCCTCAGGTGCTCCTTGTTCTTGTCATTACCCATCTACTAGCTGAGCTGTTTGGCACAGATCCTTGCTAAATGAAGTTTCTGCTCTCTGGTTGACTGAGGTCTGTGGTCTGCTCTGCTGCCTGGTATTTGGACTGTGTTTTGATTATCTGTTTGCCTAGCTCCTTTGCTTTTATCTGCTATCTCCCTGGTATTCTGACACCTGAAAGTGACCTGACTTATGCCTTTGTCTTTTCCTTTAGTTTACAACATGCGCTCTTGGTATTTGATCGTGGCATGCTTTATCACCCTGCCTCGTGACTTTTCTTTGAGTACTGACTAGCATCATATCTGCTACATGCTTAATACTAATTTAGGCTATGTGCACACTTTGTGGATTTTTTTGCGTGTTTTTTTGCGGCAAAAATGCTTAAACGCATGAATTAAGGATCCTATTATTTAGAATGAATTCCGCAATTTTTGTGCACATGGTGCTTTTTTTATGTGAAAAAAATGCATTGCGGAAAAAATGCATCATGATCATTAATTTTGCAGTAATTCTGCGTATTTCCCGCTATATTATTGACCTAGAATGTTCAGGAAAAATTTGCGGCAAAAAAACGCACCAAAACCGCAATAAAAACGCATGCGGTTTTTCTGGGAAATAGTCCGGTTTTGCTCAGGAAATTTCTGCAAACATTCCGCAATGTGTGCACATAGCCTAACAATTTTTTTTAAAGCAATAGTAAATATATACACCTCTGCTACATCCATAATACGCATAAAACTGTGCTACATCTATAGCGATTAGCTGTTCCTGACCCCTCTGGTGGTTTTTGGTTTCCTGGTGTCATCTCTTAAAGGGAACCTGTCAACAGGATTGTGCTCAGTAACTGCAGACACTGTGGTTGTTAAATCTCTTATTTGTGGTTTTCAGTGAATGAGGTTTTTGTGCTTCGGGGTTGCTGGTGAGGTCTGTATGACTTATGATAGGTCACTGATCCCTCAGTGATCTACCCTTTATTTTACATACTGCATAGAATATGGTTTAAAAAAAAAAAAACTTAAGGCTGGTGCCATTTTGGTAAAAGGAAAAAAAAATTAGGCTCTATCAAGATGGAGGCGCCTGCACAGTAGCATTTATCGTAACAATGCTACTGCGCAGTCACTGCAAATGATAGATTAATGAAGCCAAATTACTTTTTCCTAGCAAAATGGCCACATCTATTGGAATACGATAGACGCTACTGCGCAGGCGTGGCCGCTGTTGCCATATATATATATTTTTTTCCAACGACTGTCAAAATAAAATGGTGGAAAAGGCATATTATCCACATTAATCCTATGGAGCCCATTATATATGAAACATCATTTTGTACCAATTGTATATGAGGCTAATTATGTATAGAGCAGTATATGGGGCCCATTGTATATGAAACACCTTTTTTGGCCAACTGTATATATGGGGCCTATACTGCATGGTCCAATATATGGAGCTTATACTGTATTTCCATTATATTGGGTCCATGTATAGTATGGAACAATATATGGGGCTCATTATTCTGTATGGAGTCTTATGTGGTGTCATAATACTGTATAAAGGACCATACTGTCTGGTTTTGGACCAATTGATTTCACTCATGTAAAGTAAATGAAATCTTTGGTATTGTCCTATACCTATATTTATCTGCCGTATTTGTACATCATGAAGTGTGGTATTTGTTAAAAGGGCGCATGAAAACATTAAGCTGGACCTGATAACATACATATTGTGTATATTACAGACGCATTGTTATACTGTGATTGTTGTGTATAGTCAATATGTATCATCAACTATATAGTGTCTGTATATATCTTCAATGTGATATGTATTCTGCTGTCGTGTTGTCTCCTATGTGATGTATGTACATCAGCCTCAGTGTCTCCTATGTGATGTATGCATCATAATATATTATATAGTGTAATGCTGTGTGTATATAGTGTAGAGAAAGTTATATACTATGGTCCTGTGTACAGTGTGGAATTCACACTATATACACTGCCACATCTCTACACTATATACAGTGTATACAGCGCCACTCTATTACTTACCATGGTATATATTATGTATCTGATCGATTGTAGTTTATATTGTGGGGCTGTGTATACTTCCCCTGTCCTGTATAAATGGTGTAATTCTCAAGATCTATTCATATTATGTGTATGTATATTGCAGTGCATGTGTGCAGTATATTGTGTAAATTGAGTGTACTGTACACAATCTGGTTGTGTGTATATATACTTTTATGTGCTTATACACTGTTTCTGTATACTGTATATACAGTACATAGTCTGTTTCTAGATTTAGGCTATGTGCACACGTTGCGGATTTTTCCGCTTTTTTTCTTATTTAGCGGCAAAAACGCTTAAACGCATGAATTAAGCATCCTATTTAGAATGAATTCTGCAATTTTTGTGCACATGGTGTGTTTTTTTCCGTGAAAAAATGCATCATGTTCATTAATTTCGCCGTAAATCTGCATATTTCCTGCTATATTATTGACCTAGAATGTTCTGGAAAAATTCGCGGTAAAAACGCATCTGGGAAAGTCTGTTTTTCCTCAGGAAAATTCTGCAAACATTCCGCAACGTGTGCACATAGCCTTAAAGTGTATATGTGCTGCATATATAGTTACGTAGTTGTAATGTCACCATAATAAGGATCAGCAGTTTGTCTAATGCCTGTGTTTTACATTAGGGCCTGTTTACACTGTCTTTAGTGCGCCCGTTGAGTTTTGTCTGAATCCTGTATAGAACATACCTTGCAATGACCGGAATGAAGTTCAAATGAATTCCACTTTTTTTTTTTTTTTTTTTTTTGTTTTGTTTTGTGAACGTGTCAGTCTGTTTCAACAGCTGCAGAATAGTGGACACATTTTAGACAAAAAAACAGTCTCGGTAGACGCTGCGTACTTGAGCAGTGTCCAATCCGCAGCATCCAGATGTTACAGCATAGTGAGTGGGATTTCAAGAATCCCATGTCCAGTATGCATCCACCGACACCTGCGGAGACTGACATGCAGCGCGTCTTTCCAAACCGCAGCATGTAAATTTCTCTTGCGGAGACACTCCATCTCCGCAAGATAATAACAGTCCAATCTATAGGATGCGGTGATTCTGCATGTGTTCAATGAAGACATGCGGAATCACCGCACGTACAAAGCCCGCAGAGCTTTGGGCGGACCGGGTATCTGCTGCGTCCAAAGCGTTGGGAATCTGCCACGTGGAAACATACTGTAAGAACTCATGACACTAGGTTCTTAAATACTTTCAAGAATGAGTTAATTAACTCGGATGAAATTGATTAAAGTGCATCCAAAATATATGCACACTCATCTGCAACAGTCCTTAGCTGTAAGGCCTGGGTCACACATGCAATAAACTCGCACAATTCTCGTGCGAGTCTCTCGTATGAACACCCGGCACTCGGACTGGAGCGTGCTGCGCCATAGAAATACATGCAGCTGCACGTTCCTGGCCGGGTGCTGGGTGCTCATGCGAAAGACTCGCACGAGAATCTTGTGAGTTTCTCGCATATGTGACCTTGGCCTAAGAATATAAACTGACGATAAGAATAAAGAAACGTTAAAAAAATAAAAAAAACTCCAGAAACCAGCAGTGGTCCTCATTTAGTTAAATATTCCTTCTGGAGCTCTGAATAATGCAGTCAGCAAACGTAAAGAGAAACAAGAAAAAAGCTACATTAGCTCAGAAGACAGTACAAAAACTTAAATTGTGAATAAAATAACCCTGTTAACCCTGCCTTGGCTGGAGAGATAGTTGGCTGACTCTCCATTAACCTTACCACCTTACCACACACTACATGCTGGGACACAGGTCTCTGACCTCCATACAAGATAGTGTTTTTTTTTTTTTTTTTTTTGTTTTTTTAGGATAGAACTCTGATTCTGCAGTCAATTTAATCAATTGAAGTCTAAGTTCACACTGGGCATTTTGGTGGCACTTTTTATGGTAATTTTCAGCTGCTTTTTACAGTACCAGCAAAATCTGAGATTTCAGAAGTTTCATTCACAAACATTGGCCTTTTTTTTGTCATCAGGATGAGTCGCCCGTAGCCAGGGCCTGTGGGATACTCGGCACCGAGCCCATTCACTTCACTGGGGGATGTCACGGGTAGCGCAGCTCGGTCTGTTGCCCTGGGGGCTCACCTCAATAAAAGGGGAATATTTACAGGGGATTGTAGGTTTGTAGAAATGTTCGTGACGCCACCTGTGGTTCCTGGTCAGGGTGACCAGCGCTGCAGGGTAGATCCTCTGAGGGGTTTTACTGGGCAGCAAGGTGTTAAGTCTTCCACAGGCAAAACTGATCCCTCAGGGTATATGGCGGTGTAGGGGTGCAGGATCAATAAGGCAGACACACAAGAAAGTCTCTTTCTGTACCTTTACTGATGGTAGATGCAGGCACATCCCGGGAAGCTGTCAGGGTGGAGGATGCAGGTCCAGTAATCCCACTGAGTAGGTGTAGGGCCTCTTTACTCCAGTTGTGTGAGTTTCTGACCTGTATAGAACGAAGTCTAACGCTGTCTTCAGTTATACGCCCGGCTGACGTTGTGGTGAGGCCTTCTCTGGGACAGAACAGTGTCTCTAATGGTTGGCCGACCAGACTCCTGTCTTCCTGACCCCAGCTACGTATCAACACTTGTGGGCCCCTGCGACTTGAAGTCCACAGGGTCTCCGGTATCTCCTACTAGTCATGTAGATGCTAGCAAGTTCGGACCCGGCGTCCGGTGGTTCAGAGTAGAGGTAAGCGATCAATGCTGTTTCAACCTCTGTCACTCTCTTCTTTCTTCCACTCGCCTTTCGTCCTACTCTAACGTTTAACATAAGCACACTCTAGCAGTAGATAGCAGCTTTTCCTTCTCTTCACCGCTCTCAAAGCGTCGGCACGCTTGCTCACTCTAAATACCTCAGTTGACTCAGTTTTGACCAGGCTAAGTGGCAATCCTTCCCACCATTACTGGACTCCACTAAATAAACTAAGTTCAAGCTGTAAACTTCGGTCTTTCAAGTACTCTCTCTCTCTCAGGCTAATCTCTCCCTCTCAGCTCGTCTGAGGTGACTAGACTGACTGTCTGAGGTAACTCGAGATCTGATGTTCTCTGGTAACTGGGCTGTTCTGAGGTAACTGCCGTTCTGCTCTGTTCTCTCATCTTGGGAGATCAGAACTAGTCTGATGTGTCTACACTGCCTTTTATCTACTGCAGAAGAGCTCCCTCTGGTGGATATAGGGAAAAGTGCAGATGTGTTGTGTGCATATGGGTCATTGTGGGTTTACCTTGGTTGCATCCTCCTGGGAACATGTGGCTCCAGACACAGCTGGGCTACACAAGTATATTGTGCTTTGCATGGTTTTTTTGGACAGAGCATGTCACTTCTTCGAGAATTTTTTTCAGTGTCTTTTCACGCATTGACTTGCTGAAGAAAAGGTTTCATGTTTTGCAGCATCTTTTGTGCCGAAATCTGATTCTATGTAATAGGACTTTTTTCCCAATAAACTTCATCAGCATGCGATTGAGTAAATCTAGCATGCCCAAACCACCACAAAACGCAGCAAAAAAATCAAGGAAAACATACTTTTTTTTCTGCAGCTTCATTCCTAAAAAATCATGTTTTGCGGCAGAAAGACGCTGAAAAATGCATAGTGTGAACTTAAACTTAACATCCTATCATTAATTACAGGTAAATCCACAAATCAATGGCAGTTCACTGTAGAATATTGTCAATACTACAGATTACTCACATAGAGACACCAAATCATACTGCAAAGTTTGTATCGAAGCATATTGTTACAAACCAAATTTGAAAAGGACGTGGACCAATATTATAATGTGATAAAATATAACATGGACATTTCTCTATTCTAAGGGCCTGTGCACACGTTGCGGATTTGCCTGCAGTTCTGCTGCAGTTCTGCAGGCAGGGCACTGTGTAATATAAATCTATGGGAAAAAAAGCTGTGCACATTATGCGGAGTTTTCTGCGTGGATTTGGTGCGGTTTTAAAACCGCAGCATGTCAATTCTTTGTGTGGATTCCGCTGCGGTTTTACACCTATTCCATTATAGTTGTAAAACCGCAGGGCAAAAACCACGTCAAAACAGCACCTGCGTTTTTTACCAAGAGGTGTGGATTCTGTGCGGAAAATCCGCAGCGTGTGCACAGGCCCTAAGAGGTTAAATAGGATTGTCAGCCATTCAATTTTCATTTAGGGTGCTGCAGTGTCATAATCATTTATTCCACCAGTAGGTGTATAAAATAGTGAAAATTAATTTAGGAATATTGTGGGGCTAAATCAGGATTTAATGGAAAAAGGCAGTGGATTGTCTATACTAGACAGCGGGTTAACCCTTCATGACCTGGCTAGTTTCCATTTTGTTTTTTTCATTTTAGTTTTTCCTCCTTTTCTTCCAAGAGCCATAACTATTATTTTTCCATCCACATAGCTGAATGGGGGCTTCTTTTTTTGTTGATTGAGTTTTAATTTTGAGTAACACCATTCATTCTACCGCAGTGTACTGGAAAACTTGAAAAAAAAATTCCAAGTGCATTGAAATGACAAAGTGCAATTTCAGTTGTTTCGGCTTTTTATTTACAGCGTTCATTTCACAGTAATAACGACCTTGACATGTGATTCTCCTGGTCTGTCTGAGTACGCAGACACCAAACATGTGTAAATTTTTATTTTTTTTTTATTTAGGTGGTGAAAAAAATTAGCAAATTTAAAAAAAAAAAAAAAAAAAAAAAAATTTCTTCTGTCGCCATTTCCCAAGACCTTAGAGTTTTAATGTTTTGTAATATGGGACTGTGTGATAGTTTTATTTTTTACCCTAAAGCTGATCTGACATTTGTAATGTTACATTTTGGGGTAAATATGATGTTTTCATTGCCTCATTGCATTTTATTGCAATTTTTTTCTGCACAGAGCAATAACAATCTTCTGATTATTGTGTTTTTGCTGGTTTCTTTTGTGTTTCTCCATATTTCAAGTGTTTTTGGTGCAAATGTGAAGCAGAGCTTTTATTTTTTTTAATACTACAGAAAAGCTTTGGTACTGTGCTTAAAAATGGAAAAGCGTGTTTTTTTTGTTTTTTTTTTTGTTTTTGTTTTTTTCAGAAGAAGACTATGAAGTTGAAAAATATGCACCAAAACCTTCTGAATTCTGGGGGGGGGCAGAGACTTCATGGAATCACAACCACTATTGCTTACACATTTAAACCCTGTTTACATGTAGCATAAAAACTGCATTATTTTTTTTTTTTTTAACAAATTGTGTTTAACTGCCCAAGCAGTGGATGTGAATTCATGAAAATTGTACCCTCTGTGGTCTAAAGGCACAGCTGAACTATGTGGTTTTGGTGCTTATCTTTTTTTTTTTTTTTTTTCCTTCTATGTGGAGCCTAAAACACTGCATGTAAATAAATAAATATACATCCATGTGCAGGCTGAGCTGTTGGTGCTTTGACAGCTCGGCCGTTCAATCTTAGACTGGGAGGTGCTGAGTGCTCCTCAGGTGCTCCTTGTTCTTGTCATTATCCATCCACTTAGCTGAGCTGTTTGACACAGAGCTTTGCCAAATGAAGTTTCTGTTCTCTGGGTGACTGAGGTCTGTGCTCTGCTGTGCTGCCTGGTAGGTATTTGGACTGTTTAGATTGTTGGCTTAGCTCCTTTTTGCTTTTATCTGCTATCTTCCTGGTATTCTGACACCTGAAAGTGACCTGACTTATGCCTTTGTATTTTCCTTTAGTTTATAACATGCTCTCTTGGTATCTGATCCCAGCATGTTTTATCACCCTGCCTCATGACTTTTATATGAGTACTAATTAGCATCACATCTGCTACATGTGTAATACACACTTACAACTCTTTAAATGAATAGTAAATATATACACCTCTGCTACATCCATAATACACACAACTGTGCTACATCTATAGTGACTGGCTATTCTTGACCCCTCTGGTTTTTGGTTTCCTGGTGTCATCTCTTAACGGGAACCTGTCAGCAGGATTGTGCTCAGTAACTGCAGACACTGATTAACATGATACTGGGGTGATGAAATCCATCTTGTGGTTGTTTAATCTTTGATTTGTAGTTATCAGTTAATGCGATTTTTGTGCTCCGGATGGCCGGTGAGGTCTCTATGTGGTGCTTACATATGAAACTATATGGCTTATGACAGGTCACTGATCCCTCAATGACCTACCCTCTATTTTACATACTGCATAGAATATGGCTTTAAAAAATAAATAATTGGGCTGGTGCCATTTTGGTAGACGGAAAAAAAAAATTAGCCTCCATCAAGATGGCAGCGCAGTAGCATTTATCGTAACAATGCGACTGTGCAGTTTCCGCCAATGACATCTTGATGAAGGCTGCGGTAATTATTTTGCAAAATGGCAGCATCTGTGCAGAACACGATAGATGCTACTGTGCAGGCATGGCCGCTACTGCCTAAATAAAATGGGGAGGGGGTGAGGTACATTATCCACCCTAACCCTATAGGGCCCATTAGATATGAAACATCTTCTTTGGCCAATTACATATGGTGCCCATCATATACTGTATGGTGCAATACATGGAGCTCATTATACTGTACAGCACATCTTATGGGGTCCATGTATAGTATGGAACAATATGGTGCTAATTATTCTCTATGGAATCTTATATGGTGTCCATATTACTGTATAAAGGACGATACTGTCTGGTTTCTGACCTATTGATTTCACTCATATAATGTAAAAAGTGAGGTCTTTGGCATTGTACTATACCTATAATTCTCTGCCGTATTTGTGCATCATGAAGTGTGGTATGTGCTAAAAGGGCCCGTTGAGACTTTTACCCAGGGCCCACGAAAACCTGGAGCTGGCTCTGATGGCACACATTGCGTATATTACAGTTGCATTGTTATACTGTGATTGCTGTGTATTGTCAATATGTAGTATCAACTATAGTGTGTGTACAGTAGCTTCAATGTATATATTCAGCCGTCGTGGGGTCTCCTATGTGATGTATGTACATCAGCCTCAGTGTCTCCTATATGATGTATGCATTATAATATATTATGTAGTGTAATGCTGTTATATTACTAAATTTTGTGTGTATATAGTGTAGAGATGTTTATATACTATAGTTCTGTGCGTAGTGTGGAATTCGCACTATATACACTGCCACATCTCTACACTACATAGTGTATGTCGCTCCATTCTATTACTTACCACGGTATATATTATGGAAATATTTTCTTGTCATCTTGTGGGGAAACTATAAGTAATTATAATCTCACAAGCTTACACGAAAAAGTAAGACAACTTATGTGAACGTTGTGCCTACAAATAAAGCTGGGATCACACATGTGAGAAACATGGACGAGTCTCGCATGTGAATTCCCGGCACTCGGGAGCGGAGCGAGCGGCTGCATAGAAATACATGCAGTCGTACACTCTGTTCCCGAGTGCCGGCGGCAGTGCCGGGAATTCACATGCAAGATTCGGCCATGTTTCTTGCATGTGTGAACCTGGCCTTAAGTCGATTTTAATACTTCAAAATTTTTTTTCCTAGAACAAGGTCTGCACTTCTACCTGTAATAGAAGCAGCTTTTAAAAAGTGTAGTCTACAAAATCTTACTCCAGAAGATCAGCGGCTGACAAACTTTTTTTAACAGATCGTGCCAGTCTAAATGAAAATAGAAAGTGTGTGTGCAGCTCTGCTGATATCAGCCTCAATACCATCCAGATTACTTTATGATTATTTTTAAAGCTATGTGCACATCCCATGGTTTCACTGTTGAAAAGTAGTTATAAAGGTAAACTAACTATACATTTAATACAAACTACATGTGTTGCCATGCAAGATCTGTTGCTTTGTAAGATGGTCGCAACGATCATGTTGCACCAGTTCAACTAATCAAAAGAATATCCACTGTCAGTAAAGACTGTGCTAGCACTTCTGTTTATGGACCACTGGTCAGTCATGGCTAATGAAGATGATGTGTGGAAACGCTCTGCCAGAATTACTTTGTTTGGTTAATGGAACTAAACAAAAAAAATGCTAAAACATGCAATGAAATCCTCTTTATACAGTATACCCTAAAACTGTATAACTGTATCAGTGAAACATCAGCTTGTCAGGCAAAAAGCAGTTCAATTGACAGCAATATGAAAGCACATTATAGATCTCAAAATTTTATATACTTATTATACCTATACACATACAAACTGAATATCTTTTTTTTCCACTTCAATATGTAATAAACAAATTTGATATGGTCATAATCATATGGCGTTAGATTCATTGTAACATACAACGCATTGAAAACTAAAGTTACTCAATAATACAACTAATCCTGCCCCAAGAAAACTCATATTTTTTTTTTCTTTTTCAGTTAAGGCTCTTGGGGGGGGGGAGTAAAAGCAAGAATTAATCAGTGCCATGTTGTGAAGGGGTTAAAATGAATGAAAAATCATAATGTAAAGTCTAATATGAAGGTGTTTCTTTCACATTCTAGCCACCTGACAGGAATGAAGTTGATGAGACTTGCAGTTCTTCATATGGTGAAGCATTACAAAGGGGACTGGCATAACAAGGTGCTGAAGATTCACCCTGCAGGTCTGCACCACAGCTCCTTCCCTGACAGAATCCCAGAAGGCCTGCTATGAACACAGTAAGTACAGCTATGATACATGATGTAAGGTGCAAAGTATAAAGAGACTAAAGAACATGGTAGGTAAGAAGTTTCTCCATTGAAGTCCCTTGTCTGTTGCTCAGTTAGGATCAGCATGTATAGCACCACTCATGACATTGCTCCAGGGAACATCAAGTGTATTTAGTTCAATGAGGGAGAAAGAAGATCTGTTTGATGTTCACCACACCTAGCCTTCTTCCCCAGTCAGCAAAGATTCTCCTTGCTTGATGTGGTATAGCATCCTAATGAATGAATATCACAATCAGATACTTGGAATGACTGGCCTGCAAGTCTCCTACTGACTCAATATCACTCATTTTTTTTTTCCCATTTCGTTGTTGCGAGGTATAATAAATGTTTTGTTACTTTGTTTCCAAATGTTGTAAGTGTATCTGAGACTTCCATGGTCCAGGTTGGCTTGCAAGTCTATTTGTTGTATATTGTCTCATCCAATCTTACTGACAAGGTGTCATTTTTTTTAACTATTAATCTTTACTGATATTTGTCTTGGAAACCTAGTTTAGTGCTAGTTTGCATTACAACTGCAGTAAATGTGGGTAGCTTGTGCTCACGTGTGTCTGCTGTCACTCATCCCCTTCTGTGTGCTTTCAGGAGGATAAATGAAGATGGGGTTTAGGGCCCCATCTCGCATAACGACACACCAGCGATCCCGACAACGATCAGGATCGCTGGTGTGTCGCTACATGATCGCTGCTGAGCTGGCAAACAGGCAGCGATCAGGACAGCGACACTGCGGGTAACGTCGCTTAGTAACCCGCAGTGTACCTTGGATACCAGCGCACTGATGCAGGGAGCTGGTATCCACGGTACATGTTGGGTTTCCAGGCACAGCCCCGCGCTTGGAAACCCGATGTGTACCTTGGTTACCAGCTGATCGCTGGTCTCCTGCCTGTCACACGCAGCGATGCGGGAGACCAGCGATCAAAAAAAAAAGTCCTGGCATTTCTGACACGACCAGCGATTCACAGCAGGAGCCTGATCGCTGGTACGTGTCAGACATAGCGAGATCGCTGCTGAGATCACTGTTAGGTAGCGATCTCGCTATGTGAGACGGGGCCCTTAGAGTCATAGCAGAGCCATTGTGCTAATGATTGCGATGTGATACTGAAATGTAGAGGTGGCACTGGCAGACGTCTTCAGTGACAGTCTAACTGGAAAATTGAAGTGTCGTCCCTTCCCGCAGTGCAATATAAAAATGCAATTCATCCATTTTTCTTTTTTTTTTTTTTTTTCCTGGGAAGGATGGGGGAGGGGGTGAGTGGGAAGAGTAATGTTACTATTCAACAAACATTGCAAAAATAAAGTATTCTAGAGGCTGTCTAAGCTTTGCCCACATCAAAACAGATATCAAACAGCATACTGCTATATTGGAATCCAATCAGCATATTTATGTTAGTATAGGTTCTGAACTCTTGTAAGATGAGTGTTTGACTGATATATTGCTGCTATGATAAAGCAGACACTTCATAGAATCATAGAATGGTAGAGTTGGAAGGGACCTCCTGGATTATCTGGTCCAACCCCCTGCTCAAAGCAGGATTCACTAAATCATCCCAGACAGATGTCTGTCCAGCCTCTCTGTGAAGACTTCTATTGAAGGAGAACTCACCACCCTCCGTGACAGCCTGTTCCACTCCTTGATCACTCTAAGGCCGGCGTCACACAGAACTACAAAAAATCTGACCGTTTTAGTCGGTCGATTATCAGAGCAAAATGTAATGAACAGTCATCCGTCTGGCATCCGATTTTCCTGGAAAGATGCGATTTAGTCGCATCTGACTGTAGTTAACATCCAATTTACATCCGACTTGCGAGCTTTTCTCGCAGGCTTTCAAAATGGACATGTAATGGATCCAAATGAATAGTATTTAAATCACAAAATAAAGAATGGATATATATATACATGTCATTGATAGATAGATAGATAGATAGATAGATAGATATAGATATGTGTATATAGTTCATACACTTCTACATACTGTAATAGCCACTAATTCAATTGCCGGCTTTTGTTAAATTACCGAATCCGACATGAAATGACACATGGTTTACATACAGTTAACCATGTCATTTCATGTATTTTGATATATGGTTTTCACTAACAATTACATGAGTGTATGTGTGCAAAACTGCAGACATGTAGGGGTTAATTAAAGGTGTAAATTCGTTGAAAAAAAATGCATCTGCTCCCGCTGTATTTTCTCCACCAGACAAAGCAAGCGAGTGAGGGCAAATAATAGCCCAGGGAGGGTGCATTTATTTAGTGTCCCCCCTGGCTACTAACATCTGCCCCCAGACACCCCAGAAAAGGCAAATCTATAATTAGATTAGCCCTTTCTGGCACTTTGCCCGTCTATTCCCATTGCCCTGTAGCGGTGGTGAATGGGTTAATAAGGGGTTAAAGCCACCTTGCAATTGAAAGATGACTTTAAGCCAGGTTAATATTTGAGAGCTGTCAATTAGACAACTATCAATTATTAATCTGATTGTATGAAAGAAAAATCAAACACACACACTTTAATAAAAAATAATTTTAATGAAATAAGCAGTTTTTGACCATCTTTTATTTTCCTGCTAAAACCATTTCCTGTAATAAAAATAAAATAAAAAAACAATTATTCTTACCTATCCGATGCACAGTCAGGTCCCACGCTGTAATCCATCAGAAAGAGTTAACAGGTCACAGCTCGCAGGCAGCTAATGCTGCCTGCTGAGCTGTTACCCCCTGAATGAATCAGTTCCTCTCCCGGAGAAAGGAGAGGAAGTGATTAATGTGTGAAGCTTAATTGATTTCTTCCCACTTTCACTTCAGGTCAGGTCACCCTGACCTGACCTGAAGTGAAAGTGGGAAGCAATCAATTAAGCTTCACATACTCATCAACTGATTCATTCAGGGGATTACAGCTGAGCAATAAAATATGGTCCAAAACTGTATTTAATTAAAAGGATTAATAATTAATGTTGTTTTTTTTTTTTTTTTTTTTTTTTTTTTTTTTTTCCTTTCATACATTTTTTTTCAACAAATTTACACCTTTAATTAACCCCTACATGTGTGAAATTTCACACATACTCATGTAATTGTTAGTGAAAAACATATATCAAAATACATGAAATGACATGGTTAACTGTATGTAAACCATGTGTCATTTCATGTCTGGTTCTGTACTTTCACAAAAGCCGCCAATTGAATTAGCGGCTATTTCAGTATGTAGAAGTGTATGAACTATAAACGTGTGTGTTCTATGTGTGTGTGTGTATATATTATATTATATTATATTCTATTCTATTCTATTTATTCTATTCTATTCTATTCTATTCTATTCTATTCTATTCTATTCTATTCTATTATTATATTCTTTATTAAAGCTGTCAGTGTGATTTTACAGTATAGCCGGTGGATGAATTGCCGGCTTTTCTAAAGGACACCGGTGCGGTTTAATCGCAAGTCACACGTGCGGTCCGTTTGTAATCAGATTTTTCATCGCTCCCATAGACTTGCATTGGCGATTGTCGACCCACAATTGGTGACAATCGCAGCATGCTGCGATTGCACTCAGACGTTTAAAATGGACCACAAAAAATCTAATACTGGGAGCTGCTCCATAGATTAACATAGGTCCGACTGCAATGCGATATTTCATCGCATTGCAGTCATCCGATTTTTGTCGCCAGTGTGACTCCGGCCTAACTGTCAAAGTTTTTTTCTAATATCTAATCTGTGTCTCCTCCCATTCAGTTTCATCCCATTGCTTCTAGTCTTTCCTTGTGCAAATGAGAATAAAGATGATCCTTCTACAATGTGACAGCCCTTAAGATATTTGTAGACAGCTATTAAGTCTCCTCTCAGTCTTTTTCGTAAGCTAAACATTCCCAAATCCTGCAACCGTTCCTCATAGGACATGGTTTGCAGACCGGTCACCATTCTGGTCGCCCTTTTCTGAACTTGCTCCAGTTTGTTTATTTATTTATTTTTTTTTTTTTTTTAATGTTGCGCCCTAAATTGGACACAGTATTCCAGATGGGGTCTGACCAAAGAGGAGTAGAGGGGGATAATGATTTCACGTGATCTAGACTGAATGCTTCTGTTAATACATCCTAGAATTGTATTTGCCTTTTTTGCTGCTGCATCACACTGACTCATGTTCAGTCTGTGATCTATTAGTATACCCAAGTCTTTTTCACGTGTGCTGTTGCTTAGCCCTATTCCTCCCATTTTGTATATGCTTTTTTCATTTTTATTTCCCAGATGTAGTACTTTGCATTTTTCCCTGATAACAATTCTGTTAGTTGCTGCCCACTGCTCCAGTTTATTTAGATCTTTTTCTTTAATCCTCTCTTCTCCAGTATTAGCTATCCCTCCTAGCTTTGTGTCATCAGCTAATTTAATCAGTGTACCCTCAATTCCTTCATCTAAATCATTGATAAAGATGTTGAACAATACAGGGCCCTGGACAGAGACCTGTGGTACCCTACTTGAGACATTCTTCCAACTGGATGTGCAGCCTTTTATGACCACTCTTTGGGTCCAATCACTAAGCCAGTTATGAATCCACCTATTGGTTGCCTTGTCCATTCCATACTTAGTCATTTATTCAATAAGGATTGTGTGAAATACTTTATAGCATTTCCCTGATCCACCCAGTCAGTGATTCTGTCGTGGAAGGAAATTAAGTTAGTCTGACATGACTTATTAGGTACAAACCCATGCTGACTCTGGTTAATCACTTCATTCTTATCCAGGTACTTGCATACATGTTTAATAATTTGTTCCAAGATCTTTCCTGGTATAGAAGTCAGACTCACCGGCCTATAGTTCCCTGGGTCCACCTTCTTCCCCTTTTTTGAAGATGGGAACAACATTTGCTCTTCTCTACTCTTCTGGGACTTCTCTTGATCTCCAAGAATTTTCAAAGATTATGTATAGTGGTTCAAAAATTTCTTCAGCTAGCTCCTTCAATACTCTGGGGTGTAATTCATCTGGACCTGGAGACTGTAGTTCATTTGTTAGCTAAGTGTTTCCTTACTATTTTTCAGTTCATAGGTATCCTGGATTCTTAGAATAGTAGAGTTGGAAGGGACCTCCTGGGCCATCTGGTCCAACCCCCTGCTCAAAGCAGGATTTTCTAAATCATCCCAGACAGATGTCTGTCCAGCCTCTGTTTGAATACTTCCATTGAAGGCGAACTCACCACCTCTCGTGGCAGCATGTTCCACTCATTGATCACCCTTAATTGGACAATGAAGATAAGTTGATGTTACATTTCCTTTCTGAGAGAAAACGGATGCAAAATAGGATTTTAAAAGTTCGGTCTAACATCCTGTCTTACAATTTCATAATCTTCATCCTGTAAAAATCCTATAGCATTTTTAACTTTTCTCTTTTACTTTAGACATATCCCCAAAATCCTTTATTGCTTTTGGTGTCTCTGCAAGCCTTAATTCATTGTTAGCTTTAGATAATCTGATTTGTGCCCTGCAGGTTCTGCAGACATCATTATATTCTTCTTTAGATATGCCTCCCTCTTTCCATTTGATAAACATTTTTCTTCCTTTTTAGCATGTGTTTAAGTTCTGTGTTCATCCATCCTGGTGTCCTTAAATGCTTCCTATTCTTTCCTCTTTTCTGCATTAACAATTGTGCTTTAAGAATCCCATGTTTCAAGATTTCTCATCCTTCCTGGACATTTTTGTCCTTAAAGACATCCAGCCATTGTAACCCTCCGATTCTGAGTCCCTTAAAATCTGCCTTTCTGAAATCTATCCTTGACGTCTGAGTCTTCACAGATCTTCCTCCTCTAGTTATCCAGAATTCTAAAATAGCATGGTCACTACCTCCTAGGGTCCCAGCCACTCTTAATTCCTCAACCATTTCCTCCCTGTTTATAAGGATTAGATCCAAGTAGCAGATCCCCTTGTTTTCTCCATTACCTTTTGAAAGATAGTCAGCTAGAGAGGATAAGAACTTGCTTGACCTGTTAGTTTTGCCTGAGATTCCCAACAGACGTCTAGATAGTTGAATCTCCCATGACAGCTGTCAAATTATTTGAGAAATTGGCCATTTACTGCATAAAGGGTTCATTAATAGCTTCAGCTTGCACAGGTGGCCTGTAGTAAGCTCCTAAAATGGTGTCCTTTCCATTGTTCTGTACTTGTATTCTTACCCTAACATAGTTACATGGTTAGCAAGGCCGAAAAAGACATTCGTCCATCCAGTTCAGCCTATATTCCATCAGAATAAATCCCCAGATCTATGTCCTTCTAAAAAACCTAATAACTGTAAGATACAATATTGTTGCGCTCCAGGAAGACATCCAGGCCTCTCTTGAACCCCTCGACTGAGTTCGCCATCACCACCTCCTCAGGAGAGGAAGTCCAGATTCTCACTGCCCTAACAGTAAAGAATCCTCTTCTATGGTGGTGGAAAAACCTTCTCTTCTCTAGACGCAGAGAATGTCCCTTGTGACCGTCACCTTCCTTTGTATAAACAGATCTTCAGAGATTTGTGTTATCCCCTTATATACTTATACTTGGTTATTGGATCACCCCTCTGTCATCGTCTTTTTAGACCAAATCCTAATTTTGCTAATCTCTCTGGGTATTGTAGTTTCCCCATCCCCTTTGTTAATTTTATTGCCCTCCTTTGTACTTGCTCTAGCTCCATTACATCCTTCCTGAGCACCAGTGCCCAAAACAGTACACATACTCCATCTGTGGTCTAACCAGGGATTTGTACAGAGGCAGTATAGCGCTGTCATGTGTATCCAGACCTCTTTTAATGCACCCCATGATCCTGTTTGCCTTGGCAGCCGCAAGTCCTTCTCCATGTTAGATTTACCCAGTGGTTTCCCATTCTGTGTGTAATGGTGATATTGATTCCTTCTCCCCATATGTGTAACCTTACATTTATCGTTTTTAAAGCCCATCTGCCAGCTTTCAGCTTAAGCTTCCAACTTATCCAGATCCATCTGTAGCAGAATACTATCTTCTTTTGTATTGACTGCTTTACATAGTTTTGTATAATCTGCAAATATCGATTATTTTACTGTGTAAACTTTCTACCAGATCGTTAATAAATATGTTGAAGAGAATAGGTCCCAACACCGACCCCTGCGGTCCCCACTGGTCACAGCGCCCCAGTTAGAGAATATACCATTTATAACCACCCTCTGCTTTCTATCACTAAGCCAGTTACTTACCCATTTACACACATTTCCCCCAGACCCAGCATTCTCATTTTGTGTCCCAACCTCTTGTGTGGCACGGTATCAAACGCTTTGGAAAAATCAAGATCTACCGCGTCCAATGACTCACCTTGGTCTAGTCTATAGCTTACCTCCTCATAAAAACTGATTAGATTGGTGTGACAGGAGCGACTCCTCATAAACCCGTACTGATATGGAGTTACACATTTATTCTCAGTGAGATAATCCAGAATAACATCCCTCAGAAACCCTTCACATATTTTACCAACAATTGAGGTCAGACTTACTGGCCTATAACTTCCAGGGTCACTTTTAGAGCCCTTTTTGAATATTGGTACCACATTTGCTATGCGCCAGTCCTGTGGAACAGACCTCGTCTCTATAGAGTCCCTGAATATAAGTAATGGTTTGTCTATTACAATACTTGGTTCTCTTAGTACTCGTGGGTGTATGCCATCCGGACCCGGAGATTTATCTATTGTAATCTTATTTACCTGTTTTCACACCTCTTCATGGGTTAGATTGGTGACCCTTAATATAGGGATTTTTGTCTCTTGACATTTCACCTAGCATTTTATTTTCCATTGTGAAAACCGTGGAGAAGGTGTTTAATATTTTAGCTTTTTTTCCTCGTCCTCTACAACAATTCTTTAATCCCAATTTTTTAAGGGGCCTACACTTTCACTTGTGATTCTTTTACTATTGATATAGTTGAACAGTTTGAGATTAGTTTTACTCTCCTCAGCAATATGCTTGTTTCCTTCTTGGCACCTTTAATTTTTTAGATAAAGTATTTTTCTCCTTAATACGTTTTTATACTTAAACAGTGCCATCCTGCTTTAGTGGTCTAAATGCTTTGTTTTTACTGTTTATTTCCTCCCTAACATTTTAATTTAGCCACATTGGGTTTTTCCTGTTTCTTGTATATGTATGTGTGTATATAGATATAGATATATTCTAAAACAATTATTATTTTTTTTAATTTTATTCCCACAAGGTATAAACCGCTTACAGGGCCTATTTAGGATGTTCTTAAACATTTCCAATTTATTATCTGTATTCTTATTTCTGAGGACATTGTCCCAGTCAACCAGATTAAGGGCATCTCGAAGCTGGTCAAACTTTACCTTCCTAAAGTTCAGTGTTTTTGTGACTCCCTGACAAGTCCCCCTAGCGAAAGACAAGTGAAACAGTACAATATTGTGGTCACTATTTCCTAGATGCCCGACGACCTGCTGATTTGTTATTCTGTCAGGTCTATTAGATGGTTTTAGGTGTAAAAGTGCTGCTCCTCTGGTTGGATTCTGCACCAATGTTGAAAGATTTTTCTTGGTTAGCAGAAACCTGTCTCCTTTATGGGTTTCGCAGGTCTCTCTGTTTTCCAGTTAATATCCAGGTAGTTAAAATCCCCCATAAAAAGAACCTCATTATGGGTTGCAGCTTCATCTGTCTGCCTTAATAGTAGACTTTCCATGATTTCTATTATATTTGGGGGTTTAACAGACCCCAATGAGAACTTTGTTACTATTTTTCCCTCCATGTATTTTGACCCAAATGGACTCTAAAAGGATATTAGAGAAGGAAATGATTTAAAGTGGACTTTAGACAAGACTATAGATATAGATATAGAGAGCGAGACAGACTAACTCCTTCTCTCTGGTTTTTATGATCCTTTCTAAACAGACTGTAACCCTGTCAGTTAACTGCCCAGTCATAGCTTTCATTTAACCATGTCTCGGTTATTCCCACTATGTCATAGTTGCCTGTAGATATTTCTGCTTCTAGTTCTTCCATCTTGTTTGTCAGGCTTCTTGCATTTGCGAGTATGCAATTTAGAGGGTTTTGTTCGAATCTCCTCCCTGTGGCTTGTTGTAGAAATCTTCTTACCTCCCTTCAGAGTATGTTTTCTTGGGTCTTCTTTGCAGCACCTCATATCCTTCATCAGTATATTTTGTAGCTTCATGTTCATGTCTAGCGGTTTTTCTTTCACCGTCCCCTCTTCTAGTTTAACGCCCTCCTGATGAGTGTACTGAGTCTTCTGGCGAATGTGTTTCCCAGCTTTGAGGTGTAGTCCGTCTTTGACGAGGAGTCTGTCATACAGGTAACTCACACCGTGGTTCAGGAATCCAAATCCTTGTCGCCTGCACAATCGTCTTAGCCAGTTGTTGGCATCGAGGATTCTGTTCCAGCTCCTGGTGCCATGCCCATCTACTGGAAGGCTAGAAGGAAAAAACTACCTGTGCATCCCGTTCCTTTACTTTCTTCCCCAACTCTTCAGATTGTTGTAGGTCCTTCCTTGCCATGTCATTGGTGCTATCATGTATCAGAAGAAATGGGTGGATGTCCTTGGAACTGATGAGCTTTGGTATCCTATCAGTCACATCCTTGATCTTCGCACCTGGGAGGCAGCATACTTCTCTAGCGGTAATGTCTGGTCTGCTGATGCCTCTCAGTAGTGAGTCTCCCACCACTACCACTCTTCTTCGCTTCTTGTCTGGACTTTTTGTTAATTCTGGGTGTTGCTGTGTGCAGTTTCGACAGAACTTCCAGTCTCTGAAGCGTCAATCTCTGTGCAGATATACGCTTTTCTAACATACAATGCAACACCTCCTCCTCGTTTATAAAGTCTGTTTCTTGCAAATAAGTTGTATCCTTCTAGCCTTGTATTCCAATCATGTGTATCGTCCCACCAAGTTTCATTGATTCCAATGACATCATATTTCTTTTCCTGCGTCTGTAGTTCCAATTTTCCTTGCTTTGTGCATCCGTATAGAAATATTTGTTTGGTTTCTTTCTCCAATATTTTTATGTTGATTTTTGTTTTTGTTTCTGTTCTTCCATTTCTAATAGCAGAGTTCTCAATAGTATTTGTCAAGTGTATGGCTTTTTCAGGCGTTTTGCTTCCCTTCCCACATTGTTCTAGTTTAAAGCTCTCCTGATGAGTGTAGCAAGGCGACTTCCAAATGCGTGTTTTCCAGCCTTTGTAAGGTGCACCCCATCTCTAGCAGTAGTCCATCGTATAGGTAATTCACTCCGTGATCCAGAAATCCAAATTCTTGATGACTGCACAATTGACATAGCCAGTTATTCATTTGAAGAATCTTCTTCCACCTCCTTGTTCCATGGCCATCCACTGGAAGGATGGAAGAGAAGACCACCTGCACTCCCAGTTCTTTCATTTTCTTACCTAAGTTTTCAAAGTCACTGCAGATGGTTTCCAGGTCACTTCTTGTGGTGTCATTTGTCCCCACATGTATTACCAGGAATGGGTATTCATTTGTAGGTCTGAAGAATCTTGATATCCTGTCAGACACATCTTTAATTTTTTGCACCTGGAAGACAGCACATTTCTCGAGGTTATATCAGATCTGCAGATGTCAGACTCTGTTCCTCTCAACAGGGAATCCCCCATGACCACAACTCTCCATTGTGAGTCTCCCACCACTACCACTCTTCTTTGCTTCTTGGCTGTACTTTTTGTTGTCACTTTGTTGCTGTGTTCCCTTTTCTTCTTTGCTTCTGGTAGTGCCTCATCAATAGGTTCGCCATCTTCATCCTCCACAAGCCCTTGGTATCGTTTTCTGAATTGTGTGGTTGGTGATGTCTCCATGGTCTTGTTGCTTCTCTTGGTCACATGCTTCCACTCATTTGCTTTTGGAGGTTCTCTGACACTTTCTTCATCTTCTGTGACCAGTAGAGATGCTTCTGTTCTGTCTAAGAAGTCTTCATTTTCTGAGTTTCTAAGTTGCAATTCTTTCTTCCAGACCCCGCACCTTCTCTTCTAAAAGGGCCAGTAGTCTGCACTTCTGGCAGGTGAAATTGGATTCTTCTTATGGTTGATCTGTGAACATGTAGCACATGTTGCAGCTCACCATTTAGGTTGATAAGGTTGAAGAGAAGTTTGGGATTAGCTTTACTCTCCTTAGCAATGTGCTTCAGTTTCCTTTTTGGCAGCTTTTTTTTTTTTTTTTAAATCAAAACCATTTTTATCACAATTTCCCAGCAATACATATTACATGCTTGTTTACATATCACTGTAAATCCATCCATTTTCAAGACATCGTTATAATCATACCTGTATTGTATCATGGTATAACCTTAAAATGTTGTTAACAAATTAACAAAACCTTCCCCTTGTCTGGTATGTCTTTTCCTACGTGTTTGTTTCTGCAATATTCACTAATGCATTCAATCTTCAGATTCTATAATTCATATGCCCTTCTGTATCCTACTCTAACATAAATGTATTAAATATCACATCTTCAGAGAGAGCCTCTGAAACAACCCGGGTACACTTGATCCATTTTCCCCATTGTTCACCAAATTTCTTAACAGCACCACTCTTAATATATATATCTTTTTCTCCATTATAATGTTGTTATTAAAGTCTGTGTTTAATCCCAGGTGGACTGCACGAGAGTCATTGCCTGATGATACACTTTCTTTTGTGATACAAAATTGTGCCTATTCCCAATTGAATGGATGCATTAATGCCTCAATCCCCCAGATATCCCAGGATACACGTTTTGGGCTTCATGTCCAAATGTACATTTAACACCTCTCTGACCAATTTATCCACATCCTTCCTTGCTCCTCCAAGCTTGGGGCATGACCAAAACATATGTAATAGATCTGCTTCTTCTCTACTACATCTCAGACATTCATCTTCACTTCTCAACTTAATTTTTTTTCATCATCTTTGTCCTATAAGCCCCATGAATAAGGAACAACTGGGATCTTCTCTGCGCTGCTGATTGATTTACCTATAGCTTCAAATTTTTCAGATATCTGTCCCACCTCCCCTTCCCACCTGGACTTGGTGAGTGCCATAGGGTCTCCCAAAATTGTACTCAATAGAGATTGATATATAAGAAATCAACCCTTTTTTTATCTGATAAAATTGTTTTAAATGGTCAAAGGAACAAATATTTCCCCCCCCCATATATACCTGATGCAATTATCTCAACCCTTGTATTTTCCAACTCCTCCCCCCAAATCTTTCCAAATGGTGTAATTCTCACAAGTGTTATTCCATAGAGGGGTGTATTGAGTCCATCATACCTTATGAATAAGTAACAGCATTGGGGCACTACAGAACCTATCTATAAGGTCATCTCATTCCTAAAGGTCTAAAATATTAATGCCACCCCCCCATAAATTTAACCACCAATGCCCCGCTTCATTATTTTCCTCCAGAGCCCATCCCTTAAAATATTATAGTTGAGAGGTCAGAAAGTATCCCCACGCATGAGGTAATGCCAATCCACCCTGATCCTCTGGTAACTGTAATTTCTCCAGTCTTATTCTAGGTACCACTTTCTTCCACACTAAATCTCTAAATGTTATGCATTTTTTTAACCAGTGTTAAGGAATCCACACTGGGGTATTATGTAAATTGTAAAGGATAGATGGCATGAGGCACATTTTCACTAGGTTTGTTCTCCCAAGGGTGACAATGGTAATTTTCCCCAAGTTCCCACCTTACTTGACTTTACTATTAAAGGGCCAAGATTCGGTGACATAATCATTCACTTCCCTAGTTACTTGAATACCTAAATGTTTAATTTTGTTTTTTATTGGCATTTTTGAGAAACTTCCCACTTGGTCATTATTTCCTAAAGGGAGTAAAGCCGACTTTCCCCAATTTTTAATCCTGGAAATACACCGAACCTAGCAATTATGTCCATAATCTTCTGAAGAGATGCAGATATATCCCCCACAATGTCGTCTGCGTATAATGCTATCCGCTCCTCTCAATCCATAAGCAAAACCTCTCCTCTTCTGGTGCTGTCTAATAATGCATGCTAATGGCTCTATTGCTGTAGCGAAATGGAGAGGTGACAATGGGCAGCCCTGCTTTGTTCCCCTGAACAGATTGAAACTTTCCAAGGTTCCTCATTAGCCCTTACCTTTGCCACTGGGTTTTTATGTAACAACTGTACCCACTTAATAAATATAGGGCCAAATCCCACTTTTTGCAGAGTCTCCCACATGTATCCTCACTCCACACTATCAAATGCCTTTGACATCCAAGGAAAGCACTGCATTACCCCCAGGGTCGGATTGTACTGCCTGTAGATGTAAAAATGGCCTACATAAATTAATAGCATTTGCTTTGGATGGCATGAAGCCGGCCTGATCTGGGTGAACTACTGTTGTAATAACAGAGCTCAACCTATGTGCCAGTATTTTAGCTAATATTTTTCTGTTTGTTAATAAAATAGGTCTCTAATCTGGCAATTTATCTTTTCCCTCCTTAGGCAATACCACCATTGTAGCTTCATATAGTGACTTCGATAACTCTCCCTCATTTAATGCCCCATTAATCATTTCTAAGTAATGAGTTGCCATTTCTTGTCTGGTCCTGGTGCTCTGTCACTTGACATGCTTCCTATTGCTTTCTGTATTTCTTCTATGGTGACTGGTGTTTCTAGAAAGTTCTTGTCATCCTCGCTCAAGCTTGGCATGTGAATCCATTTGTAGGTGTTCCCTTAGTTCCTCTTGTGTATACTCCACCGCAGTTGAATATAACTTCATGTAAAACTCTGATAAAACCTGTAGAAAATCTGACGTGTGAGAACGTATTCTATCCATGTTATCTTTCAACCTGTGTATGTCTGTGCTCGATAATGAATGATAAGTTGATACACATGAGTATACCCCATTTGGAAACTTTTACCTCAAAATGTCCACCAGTCCCACCTCTTTAACCTTCCAAAAGGGGATATTATCCCTTTCTCCACCCCCCCCCCCCTGGAAATTTGTCCATACTGGGAGCACTGCCGTTATTAACGTCTCCTATAATCACCACTGGCAGCTCTGGTCATCCTGCTACTTTATTCTAAAACTTTTCTTAATGGTAAGTTTGAATACAGAGGGGGAATGTAAAAGACAACAATTATAGATCCAGAATGTGCTATTTTGCACCTGACTCCACCAAATCGACCCTCTGAGTCCTTGAAGGAATCTATTTCTGCAAACAGTGTTTTTATGTACAATTAAGCTGACCCCCCCCCCCCCCCCCAAAGTAACTAGTATAAAATGAATGCAAGCCGTACCCCACCCAAGATCTGTGCATCAGGTTAACCGTATCCCTTGTAAAATAAGTTTCTTGAAGCCCTATAGTTGCTGGGTGACACTTTTTTTCAGATAATGTACTGCAAACCTCTTTGAGCTGCTATTTAACCCTCGTACATTCCATGAGACAAAATCAACCGCAGTCCCCATTTTTATCATCCAAATGTTTGATTGCGGCAACCGTTCTTTTATCTCTACTAACTTACAAACCTCCTTGTTCCCGCATCTAGACATACCAAACACCCCCTCTTCTTCCCCCCCCCCCCCCAACTGTAAACCACCCAACTTTTACCTCTGTACCTTGTAACTCTACCCTTGTTAGCAAGTATTGGGGATCAAGTAGATCCATAGCCATTAAGTGAGTCCTCTTGCAACAAAGCTTAAATCACCCGTCTCTTTCCTGTCGTCTCATTGGAGATCCTGCTGCAATTCAAACAGTAAACAATAACAGAGGTGAGGCTAAATATCAATATACATATTAGAGAAACTTCTCCAGTCTCATTTTTATTTTCCAGCAATCATTTGACCTATAATCTGTCACAGACTATTTAAATCAGGCTGACTTAGTCCAGGACCCATAAAATCATAGAATGGTAGAGTTGGAAGAGACCTCCTGGGCCATCTTGTCCAACCCCCTGCTCAAAGCAGGAGTCACTAAATCATCCCAGATAGATACGTGTCCAGCCTCTGTTTTGAAGACTTCTATTTGAAGGAGAACTCACCACCTCTCGTTGCAGCCTGTTCCACTCATTGAACTGTTATAAAGTTTTTCCTAATATCTAATCTGTGTCTCCTCCCATCCAGTTTCAATCCATTGCTTCTAGTCTTTCCTTGTGCAAATGAGAATAAGGATGTGAGTCGCACACGGTACCAGGGCTTATGGGGTACTCAGCACCGAGCCCGTTCACTTCAATGGGGGAGAGGTCACGGGTAGCACAGCTCGGTCCGTTGGCCTGGGCGCTCATTCAAGGGGGATATTTACAGGGGATTGTAGAATGTTCGTGACGCCACCTGTGGTTTCTGATCAGGATGACCAGCGCTGCAGGGTAGATTCTCTGAGGGGTTGTTACTGGGCAGCAAGATGTTAAGTCCCCCACAGGCGAGACTGATCCCTCGAGATATATGGCGGTGCAGGGGTGCAGGCAATAAGGCAGACACACACAAGTCAGTCTCTTTCCATACCTTTACTGGTGGTATTTGCAGGTACGTCCTGGGAAGCTGCTCAGGGTGGAGGATGCACATACAGTAATCACTGAGTAGGTTTAAGGCCTCCTTACTTTCCAAAGTGTGTGAGTTTCCAACTTGCATGAAGCTAAGTTTAACTCCGTATAGAACAGCTACGCCCGGCCGACATTGTGGTGTTCACTTCGAGAGTCACTTTCCACGTTCTTAGGGATCTAACAGTCAGCCTGCTCTGAGGTAACAGCTTGTCTTTCTTTAACACACTCTGACAGGAATCCTCTCACTCCGATGCTCTGAGGAGAACTCAACTCTGAGGTACAACCAACAACTAGCATCGCTGTCTGGCTAGAATGCCTACTGCTGTGTTTCTCCACACCCCTATATACATGAATCTAAGGGGCTCCCTCTGATGGCTCTATAGGGAAATGTGGAGTGTGAATGAATATCAGGTGTTTGTGATTTACCTTTTCTGTGCATCCTCCAGGGAACATGTGTCACCAAGCGCAGCTGGGCCACACATCCCCCCCCCTAGTTATATTCAGCACTCCCGGGCTGAAAAAGAAAACAATTTTTATAATAACATCAAACATAACTCATCCCTTGCGGGAGGTAAGGACACTTTAACGTTACATTGTGTACAAATGGCAATAGAAAAATATCACAATACTTTCACAGTGCAAATAAATACAAGATTCTTGTGGAGGACCCGTACCAAACCTCCCACGGTGGTCCTGGGTGGGCTGCAGGACTTCTCTGCTGCAAACCTCACTCAAGGCCACACCTTACGGGTTTTTCTTCAGAGGTAGTATGGCTTTATGTAAAACCAAGTTGGGGCACCGAAGTGCTAACTATTTACATCAGTTTTTGGGCTGGCAAAGTCCTCAGCCACGCAGTCCTTCATAAGAACATTCCTAGAAAAATCACATTTCTATCATAACACAATCACATTACCCAACTGGGGTATACTTCAGACATTTATCACATTCACAATAAAGTGCAATTCTTCGTAACTTTTTACAGTTGCAGTAAACCCTGTCTGGGTCCTACTGGTCTTTTTTATATATAGTAGTTACACCTTCCATACCTGGGGCTGGAAGTATGCGGTGCGCTCTGGAATGCATCACTAGAAGATCATGTCCTGCTACCTGTGTCTGGGTAGCCACAGTCCTTTTCTCAATTTTGTGATTTGCTTTGCGACTTTCTTGAGGCCTGACAGGTGCCTCTTCTAAATACAGATTTGGCTCAAAAGAAGTCGCTGTGGCAGTTGCGATGCTCTGCAGTGTTTCCAATTGGGACGCAGATGTGCGCTGTGACTTAGTCGAGGACGCACTAGCCTGTTGCGTTACGGAATAGGTTGCAGGGTAGGATGCAGGTGCGTGCAGTGGTGCTGATTTGGCTGGGGCTTGGGACACCGAGACACGGGGTACGTTTCCGGCTTCAGGGACGGGGTCGCTAACTCGGGAGACATTCAGGGCATACCACCCCTTAAGACCCCAGTGCCGCGTGTAGGTGACAACATCCCCAATAATCAGATCCCTTCCCGGGTGCCCCTCTGGCAGGTGAGACTCCACATCCCTGCGGTTGACAAATACCTCCTGGTACAGACCTGGTTCATGGATAAACCCCCAGCCCCCCTGGAGTTTGAAGTCTCTAATGGCCCCCTGGCGCGCGGTTCCCGGAGCGTACCTTTGTCTCGCCTGACGTTCTCTTTGTCAGTGAGATCCTTTTCCCAGTACCTCTGGCAAAGCTGCTGCGCCTCTCTCTGCTCCTGCTGCTGCCGCTGCTCCTGCTCACGGCGTCGCCACTCATTCTCCTTCTGGGCGGCGTATTTCACGTCGTCCAGGTACTCCATCTCCTCCCAGTCGATCTCCATCACTTGCGGCTGGGTGTCTTCCGTCGTCGTCCCTACCGGGGGACTGCATTCCGCTGCGGCCTCTGGTTCCAGGCCTGGCTGGCATTCAGGTCCGGGCAGGGCCTCCTCAGCCTCCTTCCCTCCCGCCGCGTCCCCGGCGGAGTCAGGATCAGCACTTTTGGGGCTGTCCTCCGGTGGTTCATCAGCCGCTGGGTCCAGTGGTGGCGCAGGCGATGGGTGTGCATCCAGGGGGGAGAGCATCGCGTCCCACAGCAGCCGCTGTTTCAGGGCACGCCAGCTCTGCTCAATCGCCTCCATTTCAGCGCGGTGTCGGGCCATATCCTTTAGCACCGCATCCACCTCCTCCACTTTCTGCTTTCTCTGGTCGTTCCCCAGACCTGGGGACGGTTCAGGCACAGGCAGCAGCTCTTCAGGGGAACGGGGTCTACGCACCGCCATTCCTCCACACAGCGTCTCCTGTCTTTCCGCCATCTCACTCCAGGCCAGACTGTGTTTCCCATCTGGAACGATCTGGTCTTTTCCGTGGAGGCGGGACTTTCGCTTTCTCTTCTTGGCATAGAGGATGAAGAGGAGGCGGATCTCTCTTGCAGTAGGGCAGGCTCTCACATTGTAATAGCATTTAGACAGGGCGCCCATTACTTTTGCGCCACGGGGGGGTATGCCCACGAAGGCACGCCCACCTTCTTCACCAGCGCCTCAGGGCGCGAATATGGCGGCAAAATGGCGGAAAATAGCGCCAAAAATCACAAACTGCAGTCTTTTTACACAAAGCAGTCCATTCTAGGCACACAGGACTCACATTTTGCGAGCTTCGTATCCTGTTTGTGATGCCAAAGATGAGTCGCACACGGTACCAGGGCTTATGGGGTACTCGGCACCGAGCCCGTTCACTTCAATGGGGAGAGGTCACGGGTAGCACAGCTCGGTCCGTTGCCCTGGGCGCTCATTCAAGGGGGATATTTACAGGGCATTGTAGAATGTTCGTGACGCCACCTGTGGTTTCTGATCAGGATGACCAGCACTGCAGGGTAGATTCTCTGAGGGGTTGTTACTGGGCAGCAAGATGTTAAGTCCCCCACAGGCGAGACTGATCCCTCGAGATATATGGCGGTGCAGCCAATAAGGCAGACACACACGTCAGTCTCTTTCCATACCTTTACTGGTGGTATTTGCAGGTACGTCCCGGGAAGCTGCTCAGGGTGGAGGATGCACATACAGTAATCACTGAGTAGGTTTAAGGCCTCCTTACTTTCCAAAGTGTGTGTTTCCAACTTGCATGAAGCTAAGTTTAACTCCGTATAGAACAGCTACGCCCGGCCGACATTGTGGTGGAGCCTTCTTTTGGACAGAACTAGTCTCTATATGCAGGGCCCTGCTAGACTCTTATTCTTCCTGACTCCGATTAAGTATAAGCACTGTAGGGCCCCTCTGTGACCTGAAGTCCAGCAGGGAATCCGGTTTCTCCCACTAGCCGTGAAGGAACTAGCAAGCTCGGACCCGGTGTCCGGTAGTGCAGAGTGGAGGTTCAGCTATCGTCGCTATTTCTCCTCAGTCACTTTCTTCCTTTTCACCACTCACCTGTCGCCCTACTCACACCCTTAACATAAGCACAGGCAACAGTAGGTGTAGTCACCAGCTTCCTTCTATCACCGCTCACTGACCGTTCCTCAGTCGACTCGTTGTTACAAATACTGTAGTTCCCTTCCTTCTTCTCCTTCATAGACTCTGTCCAAAGTAGCTATCAGGACCTTCCGTCAGACTGATTTCATGCTCACTTCGAGAGTCACTTTCCACGTTCTTAGGGATCTAACAGTCAGCCTGCTCTGAGGTAACAGCTTGTCTTTCTCTAACACGCTCTGACAGGAATCCTCTCACTCCGATGCTCTGAGGAGAACTCAACTCCGAGGTACAACCAACAACTAGCATCGCTGTCTGGCTAGAATGCCTACTGCTGCGTTTCTCCACACCCCTATATACATGAATCTAAGGGGCTCCCTCTGGTGGCTCTATAGGGAAAATGTGGAGTGTGAATGAATATCAGGTGTTTGTGATTTACCTTTTCTGTGCATCCTCCAGGGAACATGTGTCACCAAGCGCAGCTGGGCCACACAGATGATCCTTCTACAATGTGACAGCCCTTGAGATGTGTGGACAGCTATTAAGTCTCCTCTCAGTCTTCTCTTTTTTTGCAAAATAAACAAATGGTTTACAGACCAGTCACCATTCTGGTCGCTTTTCTCTGAGCTTTCAACAGGGTTTTTTTGTATTTTTTTGTGGTACCCCA
>JARQOD010006771.1:0-41524 GCA_033576555.1 Oophaga sylvatica | reverse complement strand
TATCTATGGCAAGGAATTAACATTCATCTTCTCTCTTCACACAGGTATGCACTGCATTCATTGGAAGCAAACAGCTGAATGATACAATCCCTACCTCTGCTATCTGTCTTGTATGCCGCAATATATATGGTATGCACTCCATACTTCTGCTTGCTGCCAACCACTGCTTTACCATCTTGCAACATAGTTTAATGTGCCTGCTAAAGCTTTGGTATAATTCATTTTTGCACTGTGTTTAAAATACTTACTGCTTCATATCCTGTGACTTGGGCCTCTCTAGATCTTATCAGGTGGAAGGTGCTAAAGCATATAGATGTTGCCAGGTTGCCTTTGATGATCTAACCACCCCCTGGTGTGCTGGCCCCAGCTGCCAAATTATCCCAAAGAAGCTCCCACAATCCCACTCTCCTAACCCTGTAGTGTGGGCTATATATTTAGGACTAGTCTAAGGGGTGCACGCAGTGTAGGATGCAGCACGCAAACATCCAGAAGCAAAGCATCACAGAAGATAAGTGTAAGGTTCTTTGTCTCTGTTGACATGTTCCTTGAAACTCAGTTTTCCGTCGGCCATTTTGCTTTCTGTCTTTCTGCAGCTCTTGCCCTCAGTTAATATGGAGTTTCCAGTTTTCATGTTCCCGCCCTGATTCTTCCCTCTTGCTTCTTAAGCAGCCTCAGCTGAACAATCAGTGCTCCTGAATCAAGCCTCAGTCAGTCTGTGACCTGACTCCTGGAAGCCTTGGACTTGTACTCCAGCTATTCCCTACTGAGGAACCTTGGAACACTTTTGGACTCTGGAAACCTGCTGTTTGGTGAATCCATGTTTGCAGAGGAATTACGGTACAGAGAAGAGATCCTGAACCTGCTTTGGAGATTTATTGTAGTGCTTGAAGTTACTCTGGCCTGCTGTGTCTCCTGTCGCTGTTCCTGCAAACTGTGTGAACTTTTCAGCATGCTTGTATGAAGTAATACAAGTCATTTCATTTCAACCTATGTCTCCTGTGTTTTCCTCGCACCCAAGCACAAGACGCTATAGGAACTGTACACTATACATGACAAGATTCAGGAGCCAATGTTTAGTGTCTTCTGGGTCTGGGAAAGCCGTGTCTGCTGTGACTGTGGATATCAGATGTCCGTTTAATACCTTATGTGATGACAGTGGTTGTGACTTCTCACAACCATTCCAGGTGAGCGCATTCCCTTAAAATTTTACTCTGGAGTGTTACCACAGGTAAACACTATTGTTTTTTTTTTTTTTTCCTTTCCTCTTCTCCTTCCAGCACTTCTGCCTTAAAAGATCTGGAAGATGGAGGCCCGCATAAAGGAACTTTGCGGAGTGACTGATACAATCCTTTCAGATGTACAGACTTTAAAAACCCGTTTTGCAAGCCTACAGGACCTCACTAATCATAATTTGCAAGTGTTTGGACAGACTACCCAGGAATTGCGAGCCAGGATTGAGGCTCTAGAGGAACGAGCCCAGGCTCCTGCCATAACCCCAAGTTCTGGGATCCCCAAATTACCTCCTTTTCGTTTTGGCGGTGAACGTGAGAAATTCAGGGGATTTATTAATCAATGCAATTTATTTTTCTCTGCACATGCTTCACAATTTCCCACTGAACGATCCAAAGTGCTTACTATAATCATGTTGCTTACCAATAAGGCTTTGATGTGGGCAAACCCTCTGATTGAGACTGAGGATGATTGTTTGAATCACCTTGATGCTTTTATTTCAGCCATGGGGCAGGTGTTTGATGACCCCAATCGAGGTGCAACAGCTGAAGCAGCCATGTTAACTTTGCGCCAAGGTAAGCGTTCAGTAGCCGAATATGCCCTGGATTTCAGGAGATGGGCTCTTGATACCACTTGGGATACTTCCGCTAAAAAATCTATTTTTCGGAAAGGGTTGTCTCCACTGATTAAGGATGAACTTGCTCGTGCCGACCCTCCCACTGCGTTAGGTGACTTTATTAACTATTGTATCCGTATTGATGCTCGTCTGACTGAACGCAGACAAGAGAGATGGTTCGAAAATAATCGCACTAACCTTTTACTACCTCCCTCCTCAGCTAAGGAACCTTTGAGTAGGATCACAAGGGAACCAGAACCTGAACCCATGCAGGTGGACTCTTTACAAAGACGGGTTAGTGATGCACGCAAAGAACATCGTATAAAGGAAAATCTATGTTTCTACTGTGGTAAGTCAGGGCACTTCATTATAAACTGCCCCAGCCGTTCTCGTAAGACTACTGCAGCAGTCATTCACTGTGAGTGTTGCGAGAGGAGCTCTGTCATGTCCGAGCCTCAGGCTCCAGAGAGATCTGCTGCAAGAGATCTTGATTTCTCGGACTTAAACTCTGTTAGTTCTGGGGACGATGACGGTATAAACGCTGCAATTTTTCAAGTTTCCTCAGCGGTGTCCCAGCTGAGTTGTAAAAGAAACAATTCTCATTGCTTCCTTTCCATCAAACTCTGGGTTGACTCAGTCTGGGTGTCTAGCTCTGCTATGATCGACTCAGGAGCAAGTGGAAATTTTATGGATATCTCCTTTGCTCTGAAACAGGGGATACGTTCAGTGAAGAAGGCTACTCCAGTACAGATGGAGACTGTGGATGGCTCTCTACTGACTTCTGGACCAGTGGATCAAGAAACAGAGCCTTTGAGGGTCCTTATGGGTAAAGACCATCAGGAGAAAATGTCTTTTATGCTTATCTCTTCTCCCCACTTTCCCATTATTCTAGGGCTACCATGGCTGCAGGCGCAGAATCCTACGATTAACTGGGAGACCAAGGAATTACACTTTCCGGAGAAACAGATGAGTCAAGGAGTTTCAGCTTGCTCTGTTCCTAAAGGAACCATGTCAGTCCCTGAACTACCAGCTGTATACCAGGACTATGTGGATTTATGTGACAAGAAGAACGCTGATCAGCTTCCTCCTAACCGTCCATATGATTGTCCAATTGAATTATTGCCTGGAGCCGAGATACCTTTTGGTAAGATCTACCCCCTAGCGGTGCCCGAGCTAAAAGCTTTGAAGGATTATATAGACGAAAATTTAGCCAAGGGCTTCATATGCCCCTCTTCATCTCCCGCAGGTGCACCCATCTTCTTTGTGAAGAAGAAAGATGGATCTCTGAGACCCTGCATAGACTATAGGGAACTCAATAAGGTTACAATTAGAAACCGTTACCCATTGCCTTTAATCCCTGAATTGTTGGAGAGAGTGCGGCATGCCAAAATTTTCTCTAAACTGGATCTCCGTGGGGCCTATAACTTGGTCCGTATTAGACCTGGGGATGAATGGAAGACTGCTTTCAGGTCACGCTATGGACACTTTGAATATCTAGTTATGCCTTTTGGTCTGAGTACCGCCCCAGCCACTTTCCAACACTTCGTGAATGATATCTTCAGGGATCTCCTAGATACATTTGTGGTGATTTATCTGGATGATATTCTAATTTTTTCTAACTCCACAGAGGAACATCATGGACATGTGAGAATGGTCTTAGAACGCCTAAGACAAAACCATCTCTACATCAAACTTGAAAAATGTGAATTCCATAGGACCGAAATTCAATTTCTGGGGTATGTACTATCTACGCAAGGGATTAGTATGGATGGAAGCAAGACCCAAGCCATCAAGGATTGGCCAATTCCTAGAAATGTGAAGGAGGTGCAGCGTTTCATCGGGTTTGCCAACTTCTATAGACGTTTCATTAAGAATTTTTCTGAGGTAGTGTCACCTATCACCCAACTTACCCGGAAACAGTCTAGGTTCTCCTGGACCCCGCAAGCTCAGGAAGCATTTTCCTGTTTAAAGGATAAATTTACCACCGCACCTATCTTAGTACATCCCAACCCCGAGCTTGCCTTCATAATAGAGGTGGATGCTTCAGACTGTGCCGTTGGAGCTATACTCTCTCAGAGAACATGTGAGAAGAATGTCTTGCATCCCTGTGCCTTCTTTTCTCAGCAGTTGTCTTCAGCTGAGAGGAACTACGATGTGGGCAATAGAGAATTGTTGGCCATTATTGCCGCCTTCAAGGAATGGAGACACCTTCTTCAGGGAGCTGCACAGCAAATAGTCGTCCTGACAGACCATCGTAACCTTGAATTTATCAGGTCGGCTAAGTGCCTGACTCCTCGCCAGGCTCGCTGGAATCTTTTCCTAAACCAATTTAATTTTGTCATTTCTTATAGACCAGGATCGCGCAATGGAAAGGCTGATGCACTCTCTAGGATTCATTCAGCAGAGACACGTCCACTTACTCCTCCTAAGACTATTCTTCCTGACTCTAGATTCCTGGGAGTGATTCATAATCAAGACCTACTTAAGGACATCAAGGAAGCATACCATGCGGATTCTTTGTTGGCTCAACCCCCAAGGGACGTAAGTCTTGTCTTTAAGAATGGTGTGTGGATTCAGGGACAACGTCTGTATATACCTGAAACAGTCAGATTGAGAGTATTGCAACTCATCCACGATTCCAAGATAGCCGGGCATAGGGGAATTCTAAAGACACAAGAATTTCTTTCTCGTTTCTTTTGGTGGCCCACTTACAGGAAAGATGTCTTAAACTATGTCACTTCATGTGAAGTCTGTGCAAGATGCAAAACACCTCGCTCCTCACCAACTGGTCTGTTGCAACCTCTTCCCACCCCGTCCCGCCCGTGGGGATCCATTTCTATGGACTTCATTGTGGAGTTACCAACCTCTCAAGGGAAGAACACCATTCTAGTGGTGGTTGACCGTCTAACAAAGGCAGCTCATTTTATCCCTTGTGTCGGCTTACCCACTGCAAAACAGACATCAGACTTGATGATTAAGAATGTGTTTCGCTTACATGGAGTACCGGATGAGGTCATTTCGGATCGAGGGGTGCAATTCACTTCAAGGTTTTGGCAAAATTTCTGTGCAGCATTGGACATTAAAGTAAACCTTTCTTCTGCTTTTCATCCCCAGACTAATGGACAGACAGAATGAACCAATCAGACCCTGGAGCAGTATCTCCGCTGTTTTATCTGCCACCTACAGGATGATTGGGTGGATCTACTTCCACTGGCTGAGTTCTCTTATAACAACTCTCAGAGCGCCTCCACTAAGCAGTCTCCTTTTTACTCCAATCTAGGTTATCATCCTAACATTCTTCCTCGATTTCCCATAGATACGCCCTTGCCGGCAGTGGCTGAAAGAATCACTTCTTTACAAAAGAATATGGATCTTCTAAAGGAAAATCTAGAATTGGCTCAGGAAAGGTACAAGAAAGCAGCAGATAAATTTCGTAAACCTGTACCAGCTTTCAAGGTAGGAGATTTGGTCTGGCTGTCAACCAGAAATCTTAAATTAAAGATTCCATTGTCTAAATTGGGACATAAGTACATTGGACCTTATAAGATCAATAAGATTATAAGTGCTGTTGCTTGTCGTCTTCAACTACCCAGAACTATGAGAATCCACCCTGTCTTTCATGTATCCCTACTAAAGGCTGCAACACCCAATACGTTTCCTGGACGTTCTTCTCCTTGCCCTGACCCAGTGCTGGTCGATGGTCAGGAAGAATTTATGGTGGAAAGGATTCTAGATTCCAGGTTGTACAGAAATCAGTTGCAATATTTGATTAAATGGCAGGGCTACCCAGTGGAGGACAACTCATGGGAACCAGTCAATAATGTAAATGCTCCTCGCCTGCTCCGCCAGTTTCATCAGAGGTACCCTGACAAGCCTGGTCTGAGGTCATCCGGAGGTTGTCCCTAAGGGGGGAGTAATGTAAGGTTCTTTGTCTCTGTTGACATGTTCCTTGAAACTCAGTTTTCCGTCGGCCATTTTGCTTTCTGTCTTTCTGCAGCTCTTGCCCTCAGTTAATATGGAGTTTCCAGTTTTCATGTTCCCGCCCTGATTCTTCCCTCTTGCTTCTTAAGCAGCCTCAGCTGAACAATCAGTGCTCCTGAATCAAGCCTCAGTCAGTCTGTGACCTGACTCCTGGAAGCCTTGGACTTGTACTCCAGCTATTCCCTACTGAGGAACCTTGGAACACTTTTGGACTCTGGAAACCTGCTGTTTGGTGAATCCATGTGAGCAGAGGAATTACGTTACAGAGAAGAGATCCTGAACCTGCTTTGGAGATTTATTGTAGTGCTTAAAGTTACTCTGGCCTGCTGTGTCTCCTGTCGCTGTTCCTGCAAACTGTGTGAACTTTTCAGCATGCTGTATGAAGTAATACAAGTCATTTCATTTCAACCTATGTCTCCTGTGTTTTCCTCGCACCCAAGCACAAGACGCTATAGGAACTGTACACTATACATGACAATAAGCATTGTGTAAACGGCAGTTATCCATGGCAGTTAATCAGGGCTGGAATCAGGTAGCCCACACTTTGCTTTCTTTTTAATTATGTACTTTACCTCTATCCTCCTGTGTTCCCTTGCCATCCACATTCACCGCCCCATCCCACCTCCATCACGACTCATACACATCAGCCCCTCTATGCTTCCCTCTCCCATGCACAGCTCCCATGCACTCTTCACCTTCCTGAGAAACCTCAGCCCATCTTGCCCAAACACATCACAGAAAAAACCTACTTACAACTCCAACAACTACCTGCTCTTTATCTTCCTACTCCTACTGATTTCAGGGGGCATCTCCCCCAACCCTGGTCCACCATCCCCCAACCTCAATCCCTACCCTACCTCATATCGAAACCATAATAATCTTATTAATATTACTTGCACTCCCTCATCTCCTTCTTTCAATTGTGCCCTCTGGAATTCACGGTCTGCATGCAACAAGCTATCCTTCCTGCACAACTACTTTCTGAACAATTCTCTTCATCTGTTGGCCCTCACTGAAACCTGGATTCAGGATTCTGACACGGTCTCCCCTGCTGCCATTTCCTATGGTGGCTTACAGTTCTCCCATTCCCCGAGACCCGCAAACAGCCATGGTGGTGGAGTTGGCATACTCCTGTCTCCACAATGCACTTTCCAGGTCATCCCCCCAATTCCATCACTCTCATTCCCTTCTTTTGAGGTCCACTCCATCAGGCTCTTCCATCCCCTCTCCCTCAGAGTAGCGGTCATATATCGGCCCCCAGGCTCACCCACCCAGTTCCCTGACCACTTCTCAGCCTGGCTGCCGCACTTCATGTCCTCAGAACTACCAACCCTTATCCTTGGAGACTTCAACATCCCCATTAACAGCCCTACTTCCACATCTGCATCTCAGCTTCTATCACTAACCACTTCTCTAGGCCTCTCACAGCTTCCAACCTCTGAGACACACAAAGATGGTAACACCCTTGACCTGGTCTTTGTCCGCCTCTGTTCAATCTCCCACCTAAATAACTCACCGCTTCCACTCTCTGACCACAACATTCTCTCCTTCATCCTCAGAAATCCTCGACCACCCCAGCGCACTCCTACCTACCACACATTCAGAAATCTACAAGCCATTAACCCTCAGTCACTTTCAGACTCCCTACACTCATCGCTGTCCCCAATCTCCTCTTTTTCTTGTCCTAATCTGGCTGTTCATCACAACAATGACACTCTTAGAAGCACCCTTGACCAAGTAGCACCGCTCACCCTCAGAACTTCCAAACACACAGTAAAACAGCCCTGGCTCACATTGCAAACTCAACTTCTTCAGCGATACTCTAGGAGTGCTGAACGCCTTTGGAGAAAAACCCGCACACCAGAAGACTTCATCCACTTTAAATTCATGTTAAGAACTTATAATGCTGCCCTTCACCTCGCCAAACAGACCTACTTAACCACCCTGATCTCCTCACTAGCCAACAACCCCAAGAAACTTTTTGACACTTTTCACTCCCTCCTCAGGCCAAAAATCACAAGCCCCTATCACAGACATTTGTGCTGACGACCTGGCCTCCCATTTTATAGAAAAAATAAATACTATCCGTCAGGAAATCTGCTCTCAACCACCAAGTGCTGTGACTCCCATCCCTCCCTGCATTTCCCCTGGCTCAATTTCCACATTTGATCCCATCACAGAAGAAGAAGTCTCCGGACTCCTCTCTTCCTCTCGTCCGACTACATGCACTACCGACCCCATTCCCTCACACCTCCTCCAGTCTCTCTCTCCAGTTGTCACAACTCACCTAACTACAATCTTTAATCTCTCACTCTCCTCGGCATTTTCCCATCCTCCTTCAAACACTCCATCATTACTCCACTACTAAAGAAACCCGCTCTCGACCCTTCCTGCACAAACAACTACAGACCGGTCTCCAATCTCCCCTTCATCTCTAAACTTTTGGAGCGCCTAGTCTACTCCCGCCTTACCCGTTACCTCTCCACTCGCTCCCTCCTAGACCCTTCACAGTCCGACTTCCGACCCCTACATTTGACTGAAACTACACTCATCAAAGTGACCAATGACCTTCTGACAGCAAAACGTAACGGTGACCACTCTCTGCTCATTCTTCTCGACCTTTCTGCAGCTTTGACACGGTTGACCACCCTCTCCTACTGTATAGGCTCCAGTCACTAGGTATTAAAGACACTGTTCTCTCCTGGTTCTCCTCCTATCTTTCTGACCGCTCCTTCAGTGTTTCGTTCTCTGGCTCCACGTCATCTCCTCTTCCTCTCACTGTCGGTGTACCCCAGGGCTCAGTCCTTGGCCCCCTTTCTCTTCTCTCTCTACACGGCCCCAATTGGACAGACCATCAGCAGATTTGGCTTTCAGTACCATCTTTATGCTGATGACACACAACTATACACGTCATCCCCCGACCTTACCCCCCTGTACTACAGAACGCCACCGACTGTCTGTCCGCAGTCTCCAACATTATGTCCGCTCTCTATCTGAAACTTAACCTCTCCAAAACTGAACTTCTTCTGCTCCCGCCGTCTACTAACCTCCCTAAATCTGACATTTCCCTCTCCGTGGGCGGCACCATAATAACACGCAGGCAGCAGGCTCGCTGTCTGGGTGTTATGTTTGACACCAATCTCTCCTTCACCTCCCATATACAATCTCTTGCCCGCTCTTGCCGCCTACACCTAAAGAACATCTCTAGAATCCGCCCTTTTCTCACCATGGAAACAACAAAAACCCTCACTGTAGCATTGATCCACTCCCGCCTGGACTACTGCAACGCTCTATTATTTGCCCTCCCCATTACTTGACTATCCCCTCTCCAGTCCATCCTTAATGCAGCAGCCAGGGTCATCCATCTGGCTAATCGGTACTCGGACGCATCCGCTCTTCGCCAGTCCTTACACTGGCTGCCCATTCATTTTAGGATCCAATTCAAAGTACTGGTTCTCACCCACAAAGCGCTCCACAGTGCAGCACCCCCCTACATCTCCTCCCTCATTTCTATCTATCGGCCTAACCGATTGCTGCGCTCTGCAAACGACTTTCGACTAACCTCTGCACTAATCCTACCTCCCACTCCCGACTCCAAGACTTCTCCCGCGCTGTGCCAATCCTCTGGAATGCTCTACCCCAGGAAATTAGGACTATCCACAATTTGCATGGTTTCAGGCGCTCCCTCAAAACACATCTGTTCAGAGCGGCCTATCACATTCACTAATCAAAGTCATTCTATGTGTAAAAAAGTGTGTGTGTGTAGCCCATTCACTATCTCCATCCATCCCTCACTCCCCCAAGATAGCTGGACCATCATTGTAAATGCACCATTGTATATACACACCTGTACTTTGTATCTCCCCCACCTCATTGTAGATTGTAAGCTCTCACGAGCAGGGTCGTCTTATTTTGTTTTAATTATTGTATTGTTAACGTTGTTACTTATGACTTGTGTTTTGAAACTGTTAAACTGTAAAGCGCTGCGGAATATGATGGCGCTATATAAATAAAGATTATTATTATTATTTATTCTCACTCCCTCACGTAATCAAGTGTATACCCAGAGTCGTGGAGAGAGCAGCGCACTGAGAGCAGGAGTTCAAAAACGGGGCGTGTCATGCAGGGAGACACAATGGCCAATCAACGCTTTCCCCACCAGACTGATGAGAGCGCTCACTGGCGTGAGTCGCCCGCCAGGGCCGTGGGGTACTCGGTACCGAGCTATTGACTTCTTTGGGGATGTCACGGTAGCCACGACTCGGTCCGTGGCCCTGGACAGTCACCAAAAAGAGGATTTATTTACAGGGGATAATGTTCGTGTAGTGATTTTGTGACGCCACCTGTGGTGACCGGTCAGGGTGATCAGCGCTGCAGCTCAGGTCCTCTGGAAGTGATGGTATTCTGCAGCCAGTTGGCAAACCTCCCACAGGTGAGGTTATAGTCTTCCAGGGCAGGTAGATGTTGTAGTGTAGAAATGGTGCTTGTGAATGTAGCAGAGAGAGATGTGCGCCACTGGAATAATCAGGGAGACAATCCGTGTGCAGTTTCAGGGTTTTTACTCACAGTTCTGTTATGAGCAGTACAGATGCCCGCCTGGTACTGTGTCCTCCGGGAGAGGGGTCCAGCAACCCCCAGGTATATCAGGTCGCACTTTCCCAGGACTCCCTTTCAGTGTGTTCCTTTCCTGGCCTTCTCTTTCTGTGCTTGTTCCACTCCTCTCTTCCTAGCACTTCACCACGCAGTCTCTCAGTCCCGAAGCTGCGGATCCTGTCGGGTAACAGATTAATTCTGTGCGTCCTTGGCCCTATATAGCTTCCTTCCTGGAGATGCTGGTGGTTAGTAGCGATGACCCATAAAGTGATCACCACTGTCGGCTTACTAGCAGGGCCTGAAGCTTCCCACTAGTCTAGGGGCCGTTCCCTGATGGCCTTGTCCTTCCGATCCCGGATAGGGCCACGGATGGGATATTCACTGTCCATGCCCTTGGACTCTTTCTCCTCCTTTCTGTTTGGAGGACAAGCTCCTAAAACTAGCTCTCCTCCCCACCTTCACTCCTAAGAGTGCTCTGCTTCCTTAACTTCTCTTCTCCTCTTACTGCTGCCTAAACTCCACCCACCCATACACCCCTTGCTAACCAGCCTGGTATGAGACCATCCTCCCGTAGGGTACGTCCAGATGACCAGCTGATTTGGTGTGTGTTGGATGCAGGTGTTGGAGTCTAAGGGGTGCTCCCTCCTTACCTGGGAGTGGGGTGTCACACCTCTGGATGAGGTGCAACACCTCTGTGGCGACTGAACCCTCAGGGGCACCACAACTGCAGTCTCTGTCTTCCTGCATGGTGCATCCCAATGGTGAGTACTCACCTGTAGTCAGAGGCCCGGGCTGTACAGCATAACACACAGGGACAACAGTGAATGAAGAGCCGGACTTACTGTACATTGTGTCTTCTGCTCCCTCCACTGTTCCGTTCCCAGCAGGCTGCAGTATCCCACAGAGAAGAGGTCGGGGAGGAGGCTCACTGCATGGGACAGCACAGCCACAGCAGGTGGCTGATATCAGTCCTCTCTGCTGTGTCCCCATCCCCCACAGTGAGTTCTAAAGCCATCTCCAGCTGATCTCTGCACTATGTGGCCAACCTCCTCCATGGCTCATCTGATCACCTGAGGTCATAAATTAGTATGTGTGTATGTATCTATACAGTACATATGTGTGGGTGTGTACAATATATGTGTGTGTACATCTGTGTATGTATGTACAGTATACAGTATCTATGTGCATCTGTGTAAGTCAGTACAGTATATGTATGTGCATCTGTGTATGTATGTGTGTATCTATAGCTGTGTATATATGTACAGTATATGTATATGTGTATCTATGTATGTGTATATACAGTATGTGTGTGTATGTATGTACAGTGTATGTATGTGTATCTATGTGTGTGTATGTATGTATATTCTATGTACAGTACGTGTGTATGTATGTGTCTGTACATCAGTGTATATGTGCATGTGTATGTGTGTACAGTATGTGTATACTACATGTGCATATGTGGCGCCCCTGAGGGTTCAGTCGACACAGATATTGCACCTCATCCAGAGCTGTGATACCCCACTACTCAGGTAAGGAGGGAGCACCACCCAGGACTCCAACACCTGCACCCAACACAGACTATAGCAGCAGGGCACCCTGGACATACCCTAAGGGAGGATGGTCTCATCCTTGGCTGGTTAGGAAAGAGTGCATGGGTGGTGGGTGGAGAAAGCAAGGAGGGGAATTGAAGCTTAGAGAGCGGGAAGGAGAGTGGCAGAGACCCGAGGAGAAAGTGAAAGCAACAGACGTGTGGTGAAGCAGCTCCCTGTCAGGAGGAGCTGCAGAAGGAAAGAGACTGTAGAAACAGTTTGTAAGGGGACCTGGAGATGGTAGCAGCATGTCCCCAGACGGAGAAAGTTAGATAAGGAACAGAGAGAGAGAAGCTTCTGGAAGGACAGAAGAAGGGTTCCTAGGGGCACGGATAGTGAGTGATCCATCCGTGGGGCCCGATCCAAGTGTGGAGGGACCAGGTCGCAGAAGGGACACCGGCCCCTTAGCCAAGTAGAGAACTTTAAGACTCAGCTAGCAAGCCGGAGGCAGTGGCATCTCTAGGTGCCTCAGCTACTGAACCGCAATTATCTTCGCCGAAAAGGTAGCCATAAGGGAGCAAGGAAACGCAGAGAGTACGTTATCCGACAAGGTCCATGGCTACTGGCTTGGGACACTGATTGTGAGGTGTTGGACAGGAAGGAGAGGCGAAAAAGTTAGCACAGTGAGACGACAGAAGAAACACATACCTCCCAACCGTCCCGGTTTCAGCGGGACAGTCCCGATTTCGAGTCCCTGTGCCGCTGTCCCGGCCGGGAGGCTTAATGTCCCGTGATCGCGGTTGGGTAGTGATGACAGCAGAGTGCACAGCGGATACCCCGGGGACTGGGAGAACTTTCTCCCAGTCACTTGTCACGTTCCACAGGAAGTGACCGCTGACCTCATTTCCGGCGGTCAGCTGGTACAGCACGAGGAGGTAATGCTAGTTCGGGTCGGGAGGACAGATCCGGCGGCGGCGGTGCATCAAGCGCTCCATGCAGTACCCGGCTCTCACTCCAAGAGATGATGATCCCAGATCCTGCCTGTCTCGCTCTCAGAAGCTGCAGCTCCATGCGCGGCAGCATGTGAGACAGGCAGGATGAGATCATCATCTCTTGGAGTGAGAGCCGGGTACTGTATGCAGCGCTCATCTGTGCACCGGGGGAGGGATTGTTTACAGCCAGAGAGTGAGGCAGGCAGGGCTGAGACGCTGCACTGTGCCAGCCATTTGTTTCCACATCATCCTCAGTGCTGTCTAAGCCCTGCCTGCGTCACTTTCTGGCTGTAAACAATCAGTGTCTCACTTGGCTGTGGTATGTGCCTCAGGACTGAGAGACAGTATACCAGTGGTATCTCTCAGTCCTGAGGCTCCTGATTCAGTAGTGTAGAGATCCAGTCATGAAACTGACTGTCAGCAATTGGCACCATGTCATTGGGTCAGTAGGATTCCTCTGTAAGGCCGGGTTCACATTGAGTCAATGGCAATGCGCTGACGGCATCCGTTACATAGTGGCACTAACGCTATGTAACGGATGTGTTAGCGCACCCATAGACTGCAATTATGTAGCGCATCGCTAGCACATGTCATATTTGGCATGCATTAGCAATGTGCCGTCATTCTGTGACAGACCGTCGGACGCAGTCTGCAGCATTAGGCTACGTTCATATTGCGTTAGTGCAGTCTGCTCAACGTATGCGTTAAACGGATTGCGCTAACACAACTGCCTTTTAAAGATTGCGTTATGTGATCGTGCTAGAGGTGATGGACCCCCGAACGCTGCAGACTGCGTCCGAGTCTCTGTCACAGAATGACAGCACATCGCTAACACGTGCCAAATATGACATGTGCTAGCGATGCGCTACATAATTTCAGTCTATGAGTGCGCTAACGCATCCGTTACATAGCGTTAGTGCCGCTATGTAATGGATGCCGTCAGAGTATTGCCATTGACGCAATGTTAACCCAGCCTTCGGGGGTCCGTCACCGCTAGCGCGATCGCATAACGCGATCTTTAAAAGGCACTTGCATTAGCGCAGTCCGTTTAACGCATACGTTGAGTAGACTGCACTAACGCAATGTGAACCTAACCTAAAGGGTATGCCACACTAAACAAGATCGCTAACGGGATCGCTAAAAAAGTCACTATTTAGCGATCTCGTTAGTGACGCTGTTGTGTGTGGCATGTAGCAACGACGTGGCCCCTGCTGTGATCTCGCTGATCGTTCACTAGAGTTCTGGACCGTATTTAGATCGTTGGCGTCCCGCTGGTGAGCCTATATCGCTGTGTCTGGCACGTTTTGTGAACGATTTGCGCTGTTTTTTACATCGCAAAGTCGTTAAGGAGATCGCTAACCGCTTATGCGTAGTTAACGAGATCGCTAAATGTGGCAGCTACTAGCGACATTAAAACGATCACAAAAACGATCGCATTAGTATGCGTCGTTATTGTGATCGTTAGCGGGAGCGTTTAGTGTGGCAGTACCTTCAGATAGAGTAGAATTATGTTTATCTGCTTCTTTCTCCAATGGAGACTCTCCTATATATACAGCCTTGATGTAGTGTATGGGGAATATATATATAGTGTATAGTGTACAGGGTATATATGTACAGTGAACATGTAGTGTACGAGGTATATACAATGTATAATTGCATAGTGTACAGGGTATACAGTGTACACTGTATAAATATGTAGTGTAGAGTGTGTCCATATATAGTGTGTATATGTACTGTTATACTGGCACATGTCGGGGGCCTGCACACTTCCTGTCAGGACTGTGATGTGCTTCTTTTTGATCCACTCCTTTGTTGCCTTGGATGTACGTTTTGGGTCATAGTCTTGCTGGAAAACCCAGCCACGACCCATTCTTAATGTCCTGGCGGAGGGAAGGAGGTTGTCAGGATTTTACGGTACGCTCCATCCATTCTTGGGTGTGGTTGGGGCGTGGATATGGGTGTGACTGGTGAAATGGGTGTGGTGTGGGGCGTGGCCTAAAAATTGCCCCTCTTTCCCTTCTTCAAAAGTTGGGAGGTATGGAAACATATTGAAAGGAGTCCTGGAAAGTTGTATCCTAATTTACCTGGGAGTTTGCTGAGCCCCTCACTGGAGGACATGGCACCAAGCGGGCATCTGTGTACACCAGAACTGTGAGTAAAGCTTTGGAAACTGCATCTGACGTCTCAAGTTCTTCCTGCAACACTCACTCAGCACTGCTACATCTACCAGCCCCATTATCCTCTACAACATACATCTGCCCTGGGACAGCAAGCTCTGCCTGTGGAGAGCTATTCCAACTCTGCTGCATCACATCACCAGTCCCAGAGGATCTGTATTGCAGCACTGGTCACTTCTGACCAGAAACCACAGGTGGCGTCACGAACACTTCAATACAAACTCTTTATCATCCCCTGTAAATATTCCCCTATTATTGGACGCCTAGGGCCACAGACGAGGTCACTGCTGCCGTGACACATCCCTTTAAGACACCAGCCCGGTACCGAGTACCCCACTGCCCTGGCCGGCGATCCATTTATAAGTGTGTGTATGTATGGTATGTTACGATCGGGGGCGCATCGTGGCTTACCCAGCCAACGCTCCTATGTCGTCAAACCATAACGACAATGGGGTATGCGTCCCAGGTGATCTTGGAATGTGGACCTACTGGACCACAGGGGGGACCCGGGCCTACCTGGACTAGGGAAGGGTAGCGACCGGGGTCTGCGGCAGCTGAGCTTGTGGACAAGATGGGCATATGCAGGACTAAAGGACACAACACAACTTCAGGTATGAAGAAACATAAAATTTACTTATATAAAGCAAAAGACATGTAAGCACCAGGTTCTGGAATATGCACATAACGAAGGAAACACATCTGAGGTTGACAGGCGAAGCAAGAGGTGATCACAGGTTGACGCAGTCCAGAGTCATCTGGCTCGGGCATACTAGGATGGCCTCTCTCTCAGGCCTCAGGCATAGAACAGACATAGCAGAACATCAGACACCGACCTCGGACTAACTTCAGACTCAAGACGATGGCAGGAGGTCATCACGGGTTGACGCAATCCAGGGTTGTCTGGCACGGGCATACTAAGATGGCCTCTCTCTCAGGCCTCGGACGTAGCACAGGCTGAGCAGGAGAACATCAGACACCGACCTCAGGCAGACTTCAGATGATGTCTAGGGTCATCACAGGTTGATGCAGTCCAGGATTATCTGGCATGGGCATACTAGGATGGCCTCTCTCTCAGGCCTAAGGCGTAGCACAGGCACAGCAGGAGAGCATCAGATACTGACCTCAGGCAGTCTTCAGACAACAGCAGGAGCCATCATAGTTAAGACACCAGGGAACCACAGGAAATCAGAACATAAACAAGACACGGATAGCACAGGTCCAGGAACGTTGGCACTACAGCATTGGGCATCGGCTGGTCAGGTCCAAGATTCACTGGTGGGACCGTCACCAGGAAACAGAGCTGGAGACTCCCGGAAACCACGGAGGAGGAATCCATCCAGGAACACAAGCGGGACCGGCTCAAGAGCACAACTTGGACCACCAGGGCCTGAGGCTCCAGGGGTCACATTGCCAGATTACCCTCATCATAAGCAGCGTGCCCGGCAGGGAAGGGGGCCCAGACACATTTCTTGCACAGGGGCCCCAAGCTGTCAGTGTCCGCCCTGTGAAGAGGAATTGTATAGTTTGGAGAGAAGAATGAATTGTATAAAAAGCAAATCAGGGCAGCAAAGATTGGGACAGAGGCTTATTGCTAAAGAATGTAAAAATAATCCAATAATATTCTCCAGCTACATAAACCGTAAGATACAGCTCAATCCCATGATAGAGCAGGGAGCCACACGCTATCTCCATCTTGTAGGCCACAGACTACTGTAGATTACAAGACAACAGCGTCCTAGGAGGCCATTAGGGAGCTGTAGGGCCACCATACTTGATCACAGAACCGAAAAAGGAGGGAACCACCATACTCATAATTAATGGGGTCGACCCACAGCACGTCATGAAGACCAACCAGTGAATAGATGAGAACAATGAGACAAAGCAGGGATTACCATAAAAAATTGCAAAATTTTTATTAGTGTAAACGAAAACCAAACATTAACGATAAAAACATTAAAAAACACAGAGTTCACACGTACAGTCATGGCCAAAAGTTTTGAGAATGACACAAATATTAATTTTTACAAAGTCTACTGCTTCACTTTTTCTAATGGCAATTTGCATATACTCCAGAATGTTATAAAGAGTGATCAGCTTAACAGCAATTACTTGCAAAGTCAATATTTGGCTAGAAAATGAACTTTATCCCCCAAAACACATTTCAACATCATTACAGTCCTGCCTTAAAAGGACCAGCTAACCTCTTTTCAGTGATTGCTCCTTTAACACAGGTGTGGGTGTTGATGAGGACATGGCTGGAGATCAATCTGTCATGATTAAGTAAGAATGACACCACTGGACACTTTAAAAGGAGGCTGGTGCTTGGCATCATTGTTTCTCTTCTGTTAACCATGGTTATCTCTAAAGAAACACGTGCAGTCATCATTGCAATGCACAAAAATGGCCTAACGGAAGAGTATCGCAGCTAGAAAGATTGCACCTCAGTCAACAATCTATCGCATCATCAAGAACTTCAAGGAGAGAGGTTCCATTGTTGCCAAAAAGGCTTCAGGGCGCCCAAGAAAGACCAGCAAGCGCCAGGACCGTCTCTTAAAAGTGTTTCAGCTGTGGGATCGGGCTACCAGCAGTGCAGAGCTTGCTCAGGAATGGCAGCAGGCAGGTGTGAGTGCATCTGCACGCACTGTGAGGCGGAGACTCTTGGAGCAAGGCCTGGTCTCAAGGAGGGCAGCAAAGAAGTCACTTCTCTCCAGAAAAGACATCATGGACAGACTGATATTCTGCAAAAGGTACAGGCAGTGGACTGCTGAGGACTGGGGTAAAGTTATTTTCTCTGATGAATCCCCTTTTCGATTGTTTGGGACATCAGGAAAACGCCTCATTCGGAGAAGACAAGGTGAGCGCTACCACCAGTCTTGTCTCATGCCAACTGTTAAACATCCTGAAACCATTCATGTGTGGGTTTGCTTCTCAGCCAAGGGAATCGACTCTCTCACAGTCTTGCCTAAAAACACAGCCATGAATAAAGAATGGTACCAGAATGTCCTCCAAGAGCAACTTCTCCCAACCCTCCAAGAGCAGTTTGGCGATCAACAATACCTTTTCCAGCATGATGGAGCACCTTGCCATAAAGCAAAGGTGATAACTAAATGGCTCAGGGAACAAAACATAGAGATTTTGGGTCCATGGCCTGGAAACTCCCCAGATCTTAATCCCATTGAGAACTTGTGGTCAATCATCAAGAGACGGGTGGACAAACAAAAACCTAAAAATTCTGACAAAATGAAAGCATTGATTGTGCAAGAATGGACTGCTATCAGTCAGGATTTGGTCCAGAAGTTGATTGAGAGCATGCCAGGGAGAATTGCAGAGGTCCTGAAGAAGAAGGGTCAACACTGCAAATATTGACTTGCTGCATTAACTCATTCTAACTGTCAATATAAGCTTTTGTTACTCATATGTTTGCAATTATTACATTTCTGTCTGTGATAAAAACATCTGTCAAACACACATAAAAACCAGAGGGCAGCAGATCATGTGAAAATATAATATTTGTGTCATTCTCAAAACTTTTGGCCATGACTGTACAAGTGATTTGTGCCCATTTAGGGTAGGAGCTCCGGACTGCCAACTGGCACCTGAAAGTAGCGTATGTACAAATAATGTCGCCAAATACACCTAATAACAAAGTTAATACCTGAGTTACTGATATAAAGCATAAAAGGTATAAGCTTGTTGATCGGCTCCCAATACAAAGATCCTCCTGCTAGTTAGTCATAAAGGTATTACCTTAGTAAAATTCAACATGAGAAGTTGCTGGAGCAGTCACCTTTCTCATTCCCCATTATACAAAGCACAAATAATAGAAGTACAATGGTTGGCTCCCAATACAAAAGACCTTTTAGATAATCAAAAGGGCATTGCCATAATGGAGTTCAGTATGAAAGACACTAAATCACTTCATTTCTATTGCTTGAGGAGTATGACCCAACAATGGAGGGTATGATTCCAAGTGTTTACATACAAGGCATGAATGGCCTAAAGTATCCCTTACCCACAGGCGTTTAGATGAAGTGTCTCAATGACCAAGTATCCCCAGAAGTATGCTCACAGAGCAGGACTCATTAATCAGCAGTAGTGCAGAGGCAAAATCCGGCTCCTGTCAGCCCGAAGCATGTCATCACATAGGTGACTTCATCAGGGACAGGAAGTGTAGTAGTCTCATATACGAGAGCCTATATATATCAAAGAAGTCAATCAATAAATCATAACTCACCCGGTTGGAGCCAAATGCAACACCGGCGTGCACGCTAAGGTACCAGAAATCTACCATTCCATAGGGCTCATGTTAATTCACGGCGCTGTGGAGAAAGTATATAGCGCCCCCCAGAGTCGATTTTCTCCGGGGTCCCGGCTACTGGGTGTAGCCGAGACCCCAGAGAACATGATTCGGGTCAGTTTTTACCGACCCCGCTTTTGCGATCGCCGTTATTAACCCTATAACGGCAACTGTAAAAAAAAAAAGCCGCGATTCTCCATTTAAGTTCTCTCTCTGATGTGATCGCACATCAGAGTGGAGAAAAATAGGGTCCCCGGGACCGCTGATCTGTCCCCCGTACCTACCGGTGTCCTCCCATGGCTCCCGGAGCTCCCCATGTCTTCTCAGTGCAAAATCGGATTTTCTCCGGGTCTCGGCTACTTTTGCAATCGCTGTTATTAACTATATATTGGGACCGAAAAAAAAAAAGCTGCGATCCTGCATCTAATTTCTCTCTCCTCTGATGTGATCTCACATCAGAGGGGAGAGAAATAGGATCCCCCGATGTGCCCGCCGTACCTCCCGGTGTCCCCCCTGTCCTCCCGCAGCTCCCAGCCTCCCAGCGTCTTCTTCCTGTAAAAGAAAATGGTGGATGCATGCGCAGTGCGCCCGCCGAATCTGCCGGCCGGCAGATTCATTCATTCTGTGAAAGTACATTTTGATCACTGTGATAAACACTATCACAGGGATCAAAATAAAAAAAATAGTTAATAAACCCCCCTTTATCAACCCCTTAGGCACATATAATAAAATAAAGAAAATATATTTATTTTCATTTTTCCATTAGGGTTAGGGTTATAATTAGGGTTAGGGTTGGAATTAGGGTTAGGGTTACAATTAGTGTTGGAATTAGGGTTAGGATTAGGGGTGTGTAGGGGTTAGGGTTGGAGCTAGAATTGAGGGGTTTCCACTATTTAGGCACATCAGGGGGTCTCCAAACACGACGTAGCGTTCAAAAAGTCAAATGGCACTCCCTCCCTTCCGAGCCCTGCCGTGCGCCCAAACAGTGGTTTACCCCAACATATGGGGTATCAACGTACTCAGGACAAATTGCACACCAATTTCGGGTTCTTATTTCTCCTATTACCCTTGGGAAAATAAAAAAATAGCTGGCTAAAAAATCATTTTTGAGGAAAAAAATGATTTTTTATTTTCACGGCTCTACGTTATAAACTTCTGTGAAGCACTTGGAGGTTCAAAGTGCTCACCACACATTTAGATAAGTTCCATAAGGGGTCTAGTTTCCAAAATGGGGACACTTGTTGGGGGTGTCCACTGTTTAGGCACATCAGGGGCTCTCCAAACGCAACATGGCGTCCAGCCAATTCTACGTGGAAAAAGTCAAACGATGCTCCTTCCCTTGCGACCTCTGCCGTGCGCCCAAAAAAGTGGTTTACTCCTACATATGGGGTATCGGCGCATTCAGGAGAAATTGCACAACAAATTTAGTGGTTAATTTTTTCTTTCAACACTTGTGAAAATTAAAAAAACTGGTTCTGAAGTAAATTTTTTGCAAAAAAAGTTAAATGTTAATTTTTTCCTTCCACATTGCTCCAGTTCCTGTGAAGCACGTAAAGGTTAATAAACGTCTTGAATGTGGTTTTGAGCACCTTGAGGGGTGCAGTTTTTAGAATGGTGTCAGTTTTGGGTATTTTCTATCATATAGACCCCTCAAAGTGACTTCAAATGTGATGTGGTCCCTAAAAAAAATGATGTTGTAAAAATGAGAAATCGCTGGTCAACTTTTAACCCTTATAACTTCGTAACAAAAAAAATTTTGTTCCCAAAATTGTGCTGATGTAAAGTAGACATGTGGGAAATGCTATTTATTAAGAAATTTGTGTGACATATCTCTCTGATTTAAGGGCATAAAAATTTAAAGTTTGAAAATTGCTAAATTTTCAAAAATTTTACCATATTTCCATTTTTTTATAAATAAACGCAAGTCATATAAATTTTTTTTACCACTAACGTGAAGTACAATATGTCACGAAAAAACAATCTCAGAATCAGCTGGATCCGTTAAAGCGTTCCAGAGTTATAACCTCATAAAATGACAGTGGTCAGAATTGTAAAAATTGGCCTGGTCATTAAGCTGCAAATTGGCTCTGTCACTAAGGGGTTAAGAGTGAATATCAATCATTGGCAAGAGATTTAACTACTTGTTTTACAAACAGGAAATATCCACCAAAGGTCTTCTCGAAGGCTTTTCAACACGTTAACATTGTAGATCGTACCATCCTCTTCAAAAAACAGGTTTGTGACTCAACTAGACCTCTGCCCCTCATTACCACATTTAACAATCAGTTGTCAGATATTTACAAAATCCCCTCACAAAGTTGGAATATCTTGTTAAGTGAATCCAGACTTTCTTCTCAAATTACTCAAGTTCCTAAAACGGTTGCTAGAAAAACACAAAATTTGAGGGATCAGCTTTGCCACAGCCACTGCCAACGACCTAAGGTGAAACTTAAGTCAGGTACCAGGACTTATGGTACCTACCCTTGTGGCAGCAGCGATGTGTGCCAAACCATGATTGCACATGACGGACTTTCCACTCCTATTTTACCATCTCTGATTTGGCCTAAATCTTACTTTAATTGCAGGTCCCGTAATCTAGTGTATGCGATCATTTGTGACTGCCCAAAGATGTATGTTGGTAAAACGACCCAGAAATTGAGAAGAATCCAACAGCGTTTGTCCAACGTCTCCACAGCTAAGAAGGATTGAGAGTAGAATAAAGCCATTACGACAGTAGCCATGCATTTCCTTGATATCCATAAGAGCATGGGACTCAAAATTATGGGTTTGGAGAGTATCGATACTAATATCAGAGGTGGCAACATCACTAACCAACTGTTAAGATGTGAATCTAAAGGGATAAATGATCTACAGAGCCTTTCCCCCAAGGGCCTGAATGAAGAACTTCTCTTCACAGGGTTTTATAAACAATTGTAGGGGCTTGAACTTCTACTAGACTGCTCTGCTTTTTATACAGCCTTACTGCTGTGGTGATGTTTTGTATTTGACTATAGATTTATTATGTCCATAGTCTCATTGGCACCCAATGCAAAACCGGTTTTGTTTTAGATTTGATGTATGATCATGTTAAACATGGTGGTAATGACTGGACTAATCTCACCCCCTTATATGAAAAGTGGCAATGTTGGAACGATCTATTCAAATAGATATTGAGACATCTGTTGCTACTGTGTAAGGGTTTAAAAATTGCTCATTTAATAGTTGGTCAAGTACTTATTGAGAGTAGAGTAGATCTTCGGTCCCTGTTTTGTGATGAGTTTTCTGGCAGGTCTACGATTTTTCTGCCAAGTTATTGTGGGCATGTATATTATTAATGTTTTCACAGATTGTTTATGCATCTTTACGGGGACACCAACTATCTCTGTAGCACTGATTCGTATAACCTTTTCCGTTTGGCCATTATGCCCCTCAATGGCCTATGTGCTGTGTCCTAGCCGGGTAGAGCAAGCATACGGCATTACACTTGCTTTTTCCCAGTCATCTCAAGTGCGCAGGCGCTGCTATGTAAATGACGTAATCACTCACCATCTTAGGCCTCTTTCACACATCCGTTTTTTGACTTCAGGCATGATCCGGCGTGTTGGTAAAAAAACGGATCCGGTATCAGATGCGTTTTTTTACCATTGACTTTCATTAGCGCCGGATCGTGCCTGATGTCATTGCGTTGTATCCGTTTTTGTCCGGATCCGGCGGAAATGTACATTCCGGCGGCCGGACAAAACGGTGCATGTAACGTTTTTTTGTTAACCGGAGCCGCCTGATAGTGGCTGAAGTGGCGCATCAGGCGGCCGGAAACAATAGAATTCAATGGAACCGGATCAGACTTTTGTGCAATCCGTCAAAAGTCTGATCCGGAGTCTGGAAATCAAGGACTACTACTACTACTACTACTACTACTACTACATTTTCCAGTGTCTCCGGACATCCAAAACCCTCTTTTTCTGGGTTCAAAAGTTCAGGTCGGATCCAGCAAAAAAACGGATCCGTTGCATCAGTTTTTTCGTTTCAGAGCCGGATCCGTCCCTTCAGGTGTTCGACGGATTATGCCTGACACAAAAAAACGGATGTGTGAAAGAGGCCTTACAGAAACGCCGCACTGCTGTCCCCCTGCTTCCGGGCACAGCGTGCCTCTGCTCGGCTCATGCTCAGCATCGCTTTTGGTTTCATTTTCATGACGACTTTGCGCATGCGCCCCTATGGAATGGTATATGTATAGGCACTCGTATACAAGATTACTACACTGCCTTCCCCTGATGAAGTCACTTATGTGACGACATGCATCGGGCTGACAGGAGCCGGACTTTGCCTCTGCACCACTGCCGCTGATTAATGAGTCCTGCTCTGTGAGCATACTTCTGGGATACTTGTTCATTGAGACACTTCATCTAAACGCCTGTGGGTAAGGGATACTTTAGGCCATTCATGCCTTGTATGTAATCACTTGGAATCATACCCTCCATTGTTGGGTCATACTCGTCAGGCAATAGAAATGAAATGATTTAGTGTCTTTCATACTGAACTCCATTATGGCAATGCCCTTTTGATTATCTAAAAGGTCTTTTGTATTGGGTGCCAACCATTGTACTTCTATTATTTGTGCTTTGTATAATGGGGAATGAGAAAGGTGACTGCTCCAGCAACTTCTCATGTTGAATTTTACCAAGCTAATACCCTTATGGCTAACTATAACTAAGCTAATACCCTTATGGCTAACTATAACTAAGGTAATACCCTTATGGCTAACTATAACTAAGCTAATACCCTTATGGCTAACTATAACTAAGCTAATACCCTTATGGCTAACTATAACTAAGGTAATACCCTTATGGCTAACTAGCAGGAGGATCTTTGTATTGGGTGCCGATCATCAAGCTTATACCATTTATGCTTTATATCAGTAACTCAGATATTAACTTTGCTATTAGGTGTATTTGGCGACATTATTTGTACATACGCTATTTTCAGGTGCCGGTTGGCAGTCCGGAGCTCCTACCCTAAATGGGCACGAATCACTTGTTCTTGTGAACTCTGTGTTTTTAAATGTTTTTATCCTTAATGTGTGGTTTTCGTATACACTAATAAACATTTTGTAATTCTTTATGGTGATCCCTGGTTTTGCGCATGTCTCTTTGTTCTCATGTATTCACTGGTAGAGCCACCATACTTGTCATAGATGAAATGGCAAAATCAATAAAGCCATCTCTTAAGAACAGACGTGTCAGCCTCATAGTCAACATATTGGATTAGTTATAGCTTGGGAAGTGACGGAAAGCTCGCACCATGCGCTGTGGACGCACCATACTGTATATAAGGAGCTGTGGGAGCCATCATACAGTATATAGGAAAGCTGTGGAGACATCACACTGTATATAGGGAGCTGTGGGAGCCATCATGCGGTATATAGGGAGCTGTGGGAGCCATCATGCTGTGTATAGGGAGCTGTGGGAGCCATTATACTGTATATAAGGAGCTGTGGGAGCCATCATACAGTATATAGGAAAGCTGTGGAGACATCACACTGTATATATGGAGCTGTGGGAGCCATCATGCGGTATATAGGGAGCTGTGGGAGCCATCATGAGGTATATAGGGAGCTGTGGGAGCCATCATGCTGTGTATAGGGAGCTGTGGGAGCCATTATACTGTATATAAGGAGCTGTGGGAGCCATCATACAGTATATAGGAAAGCTGTGGAGACATCACACTGTATATAGGGAGCTGTGGGAGCCATCATGCGGTATATAGGGAGCTGTGGAGACATCACACTGTGTATAAGGAGCTGTGGGAGCCTTCATGCAGTATATAGGGAGCTGTGGGAGCCATCATGCGGTATATAGGAGCTGTGGGAGCCATCATGCGGTATATAGGGAGCTGTGGGAGCCATCATGTTGTGTATAGGGAGCTGTGGGAGCCATTATACTGTATATAAGGAGCTGTGGAGACATCACACTGTATATAGGAAAGCTGTGGAGACATCACACTGTATATAGGGAGCTGTGGGAGCCATCATGCGGTATATAGGGAGCTGTGGGAGCCATCATGCGGTATATAGGGAGCTGTGGGAGCCATCATGCTGTGTATAGGGAGCTGTGGGAGCCATTATACTGTATATAAGGAGCTGTGGGAGCCATCATACAGTATATAGGAAAGCTGTGGAGACATCACACTGTATATAGGGAGCTGTGGGAGCCATCATGCGGTATATAGGGAGCTGTGGGAGCCATCACGCGGTATATAGGGAGCTGTGGGAGCCATTATGCTGTATATAAGGAGTTTTGGGCCATTATACAGTATATAGGAAAGCTGTGGAGACATCACACTGTATTTAAAGAGCTGTGGGGCCATCATGCTGTATATGGTGAGCTGTGGGGCCACCATATTATATATATACATATAGAGAGATCTTTTGGTACATCATACTGTATAAAGGAAGCTGTGGGGGCCATCATCAGGGCTGGACTGGCCATCTGGCAAATTCCACATAGGCTGGTGCTGGCAGTGGGCCACTTTCTTAATCCAATGACGCACATGGAACTCTCCCCCCTGACGTCTTACTAACATACCAGCGCTGCACAGAGTTTAACTACAGTGGTGATCTGACGTGTCCACGATGTTGCAGCCAGTCAGCGTTATCTTCACGGTGCACCCAAAAGCAGCTGGTGGCATAGACTGGGGATAGTACGGTTACAGTCCGTGCTTGGGTGACTGCTCCGGATTACATTTCCACATTCAGACCAGTGACCGGGACTTCTCTCTGTAAGTGTCAGGCGGGACATTTGATGTTGATATGAAAGTCTTCTCACAGCAACTCCTGCTCTCCCCTCTTAGCTCTGTCCTGTGGTTATAGAAGCAGTCTGCACAGGACAGCTGGTTTCACCCTTTTGTTGCCACCTGCAGATGTCTTAGGGCCTGTGCACACATTGCGGATTTGCCTGCGGATTTTTCCGCGCTGAAACCGCACCTTTTGGCAGAAAACGCAGGCGCGGTTTTGACGCGGTATTGGCGTGGTTTTGACGCGGTTTTTTGTGCTTTTTCTCATGCGGTTTTGTATGCGGTTTTTACAGCTAAATAAAGATATGTTGTTTAACAAAAAAAAAAGATTTGTGATGTCATTTCTTGTCCAACCTCCTCTTTACATTTGTCCAACCCACACTCCATTACACACACACACAGATAGAGATAAGCCGGCGTCACACTTGCGAGTGTGATGCGAGTAAGTCGCACGACTTTCTCGTGTCAACACCCGGCACGGCTGCCCGCTCTCGGACCCGAGTGTGCGGCTGCATGTATTTCTATGCATGTATTTCTATGCAGCCGCACACTCGGGTCTGAGAGCGGGCGGCCGTGCCGGGTGTTGACACGAGAAAGTCGTGCGACTTACTCGCATCACACTCGCAAGTGTGACGCCGGCCATAGATAGATAATAGATACCAGTAGTTAGATAGATAGAAAATACATAGATGATGGATAATAGATAGTTAGAAATATATATAGAAAGATAGATATATAGATAGACAGAAAGATATCTAAGTAGATAGATAGATAGATAAAATGGTACATAAATAGTTAAAGACTCACACGCGCACACACACACAAAATAACGCAATAGTTAATAAAAAAAAAATAGGAAAAAAAATGGCATGGGCTACCGCGCAATTTTCTGCGCCAGAGGGGGAAAGCCGACAGCCGGGGCCAATATTTCTAGCCTGGGAAGGGGTTAATACCCATGGATCTTCCCAGGCTATGAATATCAGCCCGCAGCTAGCCTTCACTGGCTATTAAAATAGGGGACCCCCCAAAAAAAATGACGTGGGGTCCCCCTATAATTTATAGCCAGAAAGGCTAGGCAGACAGCTATTCATAGCCTAGGATGGGGCCATGGATATTGGCGCCCCCCCTGGCTAAAAATACCAGCACCCAGCCGCCCCAGAATTGGCACACCTGTACGATGCGCCAATTCCGGCACTTAGCCCCTCTCTTCCCACTCCCCTGTAGCGGTGGGATATGGGGTAATAAGGGGTTAATATCGCCTTGCTATTGTAAGGTGATATTAAGCCCGGTTAATAATAGAGAGGCGTCAATAAGACGCCTATCCATTATTAATTTTATATTAATAAAGGGTTAAAAAAACAACAACACACGCATAAGAATAAATTATTTTAATGAAATAAAACACAAGACGGTTTTCATATCTTTATTATACGCTCAGATCCAAGCGACGCCCTCGATCTCCTGTAAAAAAACGTAAAAAAATAAAACAACGTATACTCCTGTCCGACGCAGTCCAATTAATAACGAGGATCCCACAACGGTCTCCCCTATAGAACAGTGACATCAGGTGATGACACTGCTCTGTAGGGCCTCCCAGTGATGCACTGACAGGAGACAATGGCTCCTGCAGTGCATCACTGAGGTTACCTGAGTTCATTGTCTCACTTTATGGCAATGCTGCATGGGAATTTTCTCACCCAGCATTGCCGTGAGAGAATTAACTGTAGTGACGTCATTCTCTCCCGGCGGCAGAGCGGTACACAGAAGGATGGCGTCGGGGAATAGGTGAGTATATACTCTATGTTATGTGTTGCATATCATTGTAGGTTCTGTATGTCATGTGTATGTTATATATTGTATGTCATGTATGTTTTTTATTTTTTTTTTTACATTCAGCACATTAGCCGGATGATGGGACTACTATTGTCCCATCATTGGCTAATGTGTCAGTCACTGTCACTGTAGCAGGCATAGCCGGATGGGACTTGTAGTCCCATCCGACGATGCCTGAATACACAGATCACCCACACAGCCCCGCACACTGCCGCACATACACCGATCACGCACACAGGCCCGCACACCGATCACGCACACACCCCGCACACCGATCCCGCAGACTCCGTACACAATCACCGCCCACACACATAGCGCCGCACACTATACACACCCACACTCCGCCCACACACACAGCGCCGCACACTATACACGCCCACGCACCACCCACACACTTCCCTCCTCCCGAACTGCAGCGGTTTCACCCGCAGCAAAACCGCAGATCTTTTTTAGATCTGCGGTTTTGCTGCGGAAGTGCCCGACCCAATGCAAGTCAATGGGCGCCGAACCGCTGCAGTTCCGCACAAAAAATTTACATGCTGCGGAAAATAAAACGCGGCGAAACCGCGCGTTTTTTTCTGCAGCAAGTGCACAGCAGACATGCGGTTCCCATTGGATTACATTGCATGTGCACTATGCTGCGGGTTGGATGCGTTTCCGCACGTTGAAAAACGCAGCGGAAACGCATCTAAAAACGCAAAGTGTGCACAGGGCCTTAGAGAACTGTTTTTAGCTGGGCATCGAAAGGGTTAAATATTGCATCTTGTGTAAATGGCTTCTACAAACACAGGACAGTAACACTATGTGGGGGGTCAGTGCTGCTCCATCTGACACAAGCTATGAAGCTGTGCCAGCGTCCTGCTCACAAAGGTCCCCAATACACATTAAAGATAACCTGACAGAAGCTGCAGTAGCCCCCTAAAGCCACCACAATATCTGTATTGCATTATTTTCTTATGCTATAAGCTTTTTTTTGGCTAGTGTCATAGAGTAAATTAAAATACATAAAGACATCTTCAAAAAGCGCTGACACTTCAACCTCCCTTGAAGTAGGACTTGAAATTGAACATATGGGATTAATTATAGCTGGGTAACTGATGAACTAATTTTAGCTGGAGAAGAGAAAGCTAACACTTCAACCTCCTTTGAAGTAGGGATCTCCGGCAGTGACCAGGTAATTACCACAGAGGTCTGTTTTGGTAAACAGTGACCATGACAGGGATTTGTTTAATCAGAGGTGAAGTACAGAGGCTTCCTTTCCCAGGGCTTACTCTGATAAAAGTATGGTTCTGAAACCTTTTTAGCTGGTGGTCAGTGAATAATATTGTTTTTTTTAATCCAGTATTTATGGGAGATATATTTTCTGGTTGTAGCAAAGAGACAGATATAACGCATTCACTCACATCACATTAGGGCTGACAGAACCACTCCAACTTATTATGGGTCAAAGGGATGGTGCTATCCATGCAATGTTTCATTTCTAAAGACAGATAAAATCGTGATAAGAAACATGACAATATCGACCACCTACGACCTCCAGGGAGGCAAAGATATCATGAAAGATGGGAATCTCAAAAGACTCTAAAGCGCCCAGCATATCCCACAATCAGCTCCCACCTGATCTCATCAAGGGAGGTATGAGGACGTAACCTTGATCTAATTAAAAAGTTTGGGGTTCGGCCATTGTTCATTCTGGAAGACATAGTTCGCTATGAGAGTTCATTTTCCTAATCGGAGTGCTTCCCTCCTCTAAGCTCTGAGCCATTTCCGTGATATCAAGTTCAGTAATTCTCTTTGGTTATTCCTTTTTATTTCATATAATTGTATATATCATATTGTTTTGTTCCCATTGTATCATATGTATATTTTCTATAAACACGAAGTATCTTTCTGGATTTAAAATATAAAATGTAACAGCTCTGTTCTTCTTGCTCTGTAAACCGCACCCCTGAAGCCATTCGCTACCTGTAAGGCTGGTTTCACACATCCGGCGGGCGCCTTATGGCGCCCCCGGCATTTTGCCGCAGCGCCGCATCAGAAAACCTGATGCGCCGCTTGCGCCGCCTGCGTTTTTTTGCCGGATGGTTTTTGATGCCCGGAGACAACAGAAACCATCCGGCAAAAACAAAAAACGTTACATGCAGCGTTTTGTCCGGCCGCCGGAATGTACAATTCCGCCGCATCCGGACAAAACCGCATACAACGCACTGACATGCGGCGCCATCCGGCGCTAATGCAAGTCAATGCGAAAAAAGCCGCATGCAGCGCATCAGGTTTTCTGATGCGACGCTGCGGCAAAATGCCGTGGGCGCCGCAAGGCGCCCGCCGGATGTGTGAAAGAGGCCAAAGAGGTGTAAAATCCGCCTGTATAAACAATTGGTGATGGCAGATAGTTCTTTTGTTATTGAGGGGCTGGTAGTAACCGTACTGAGGTATATATATTCCATGAGCTGGAATCTGGAGGTGTATGAGTTCCCCAATAACCGGACCAGTAGTGGAAGCAGCAGCAGTCTGATCCATCATGTCAGTGGAGTTTTATTCTTCCAATTAGAAATCGTCCGCACCTGAATATGTAAGATGATTTGTTCGTTATTGATGATGCCGGCATGGAGATAAAATGACGGCTGCACCAGATGTGAGCACAGTCACCTGTCTGCCACAATACAGATTCTTCGAGTTTAAAGATAAAAACGCATGCATGTACCTCAAATTGGATTTCAATTTTTTTTTTATAAAATAAAAACTAAGCTTAAATTACTCCACACTAGTGATGAGCGACTATACTCATTGCTCGGGTGTCCTCCGATTATTTGGAAGTGCTCAGAGATTTAGTTTCTGCATGATTTATGGCTGCTAGACAGCCTGAATACATGTGGGGATTCCCTGTTTGTTAGGAATTCCTCACATGTATTCAGGCTGTTTAGCAGTCGCAAATTATGCAGCTGCGGAGACAGAAACTGAGGCTGTGGTTCCACGGTCCGGAACCACAGCGCTTTGGACGGAGCGGAAATTCCGCACCGCCCAAAGCCCCGCCCCCTTTCTGACGCGCGGTCAATCCGGATGTGTTCCGGACACCTCCGGAACACCTCCGGAAAGAACGCAGGGCTACATAGCCTGTGTTATTTCCGTTGCGGCGACGCAGCGTCGCCGCAATACGCTAGGACATGCTGCGGTCTGAAAAGACGCGCTGCATGTCCGGAAACGCAGGTCTTCCGCCTGCGTGTTTTTGCGCATAGTGGAGACGGGATTTCTTGAAATCCCCTCCACTATGCTGTAACATCTGGACGCTGCGTGTTTGGCGCTGCGCCAACGCACAGCGCCAAACACGCAGCATTTCCTGAAGGAATCCTAATCGTGGAAACTCACCCTAAATCTATGAGCACGCCCAAATACTCGGAGATCACCCGAGCATGCTAGGGAGAACCCGAGCAACAAGTATACTCGCTCATCACTACTCCACACCCATTTCCAAAATAAATATTTATAAATAATAAAAATATGCATACTTGATAATGTTTCATATGTAAAAGTCTGATCTTTCATTATAAAATCAATTCCTCCACACATTAAACTCTGTACAGAGAAAAAATTGAAACTTAAAATTACCACTAGTTCCTTCACTACAACTTCCCAAAAATGTACAGTAGTAATTAGAACATAACAGTAATGGGGGCATAAAATGACGATTTATTAAAAACAAAAAAATCTGGGGAAAAATCCGTAATTATCGCCACAATCACACAGATCTACAGAACAAGTTACCGGCTCATCTTTATCCCACACTAAGCGAAGGAAAAATGAAATCCAGAACTACAACTCCCGTAAAATACAATACAGGCGTCATTATTATTGTATCACTAGTGATATACAGTCGTACCACTAGTTTCTGTATTAAAACTCATCCCTATACATTCTCTTTATAATAACCCGACCCCGAACCTCTTCTTCCTGCTAACGCTAATGGCGTTATTACCCTGCAGTGTAAGGGTAAGTTCACACTAGGCATTTTTTCTGCGTTTTTTTTTTTTCTGCAGCAAAACTTGATCTCTTGGCAGGAAAGAAGATGGAGAATAAAGCATGTTTTCCATGGTTTTCCTTGTTTTTTTTTGTTTTTTTCTGCAGTTTTGGCATGCTAGATTTATCTCTTGTGTATGCTGATAAAGTTTAGTGTTGGATAAAAAAAATCCTATTCTATAGAATCAGGTTTTGGCACAAAAAATGCAGCAGAATGTGATATCTGCGTTTTTAGTGCGTTTATTTCAACACCCATTCATTTCAATGGGTGAAAAATGCTGAAAAAAAAGTAGACAAAACGCTGAATGCAGTGACATGCTCCATTCTGTAAAAAACAATGACAAGCACAAAATCCTGATGACAAAAAACAACGCTGCAAAAATACCTAGTGTGAAGTTAGCCTAAATGGCAGATGAACAATCAGTGCCCATTCACACGTCTGTATGAGACCGGTTCCCTGAAACACAGGACAGGTTTCACCAGTGTTTTGGATCAGTATGCCAGCCGTGTTTTTCCGGTATGGATACAGAATGCAAATTACAAAGCTTCTCCGATACTCTGCAATGTTAGGCCAGTTTCACACGTTCAGATATTTCCGGTACTGGTAAACACGGTACCGGAGATATCTGTGTAAATACGTGGTATGTCCGTGTGTACTACGTGTGCCGCATCAGGACCACACGGACGGCTGCATGGGAAGTAGCGCTACAGTAAGCGCTGTTCCCCTGTCTGTGGTACTGAAGTCAGCTGTCATTATTCTCCCTGCTCTGCCGGCAACAGCGCGAGCAGGGAGAATAAATTAAAAACCCGACATGGGTCCCCCTCTGTTTGTGAACCAACCCGGCAAAACTATACAGGTGCAGGCTGCTATTCTCAGGCTGGAAAGGAGCCATGAATATTGGTCCCCCCCAGCCTAAATACAGCAGCCCGCAGCTGCCCAGAAAAGGCGCATCCATTAGATGCGCCTATTCTGGAGCTTTTTCGGGTTCTTCCCACTTGCCCTGTAGGGGTGGCAAGTGGGGTTAATGTCACCTTACTATTGTAAGGTGACATTAAGCAAGGCTTAGTAATGAAGAGGTGTCATTAAGACACCTCTTCATTACTAATCCTATAGTAAGTAAAGGATTAAATAAACACACATATATACAGAATAAAGTATTTTAATGAAATAATCCATCACACAGGTTTTCCATCTTTATTACACTGCTATTCCCAGTGAAGCCCTCGATCTCCTAGAAAAAGTTAAAAAAATTAACCAACAATATCCCATACCTGTCCGCCGTACAGTCAGTCCCACGGTGCAATCCATCTCGGGGGGGTTAATCAGTTGCTGAGGTTACAGGAGTTCAGCTGTCAGCGAGCACAGGCTCAATGACGTCACTGCTACTTACTGAGCCTGTGCGCGCTGCTCCCATTCATTCCCCAGTAGTTTACAGTCGGAGATGCTGAATTAGCAGCGCTCTGGCTGTAAACTGATTAACCCCCCGAGATGGATTGTGCCGTGGGATTGACTGTACGGCGGACAGGTATGGGATATTGTTGGTTAATTTTTTTAACTTTTTTCTAAGAGATCGAGGGCTTCGCTGGGATTAGCAGTGTAATAAAGATGGAAAACCTGTGTGATGTATTATTTCATTAAAATACTTTATTCTGTATGTGTGTGTTTATTTAACCCTTTACTTACTATAGGATTAGTAATGAATAGGTGTCTTATTGAGACCTCTTCATTACTGAGCCCGGCTTAATGTCAACTTACAATAGTAAGGTGACATTAACCCCTTATCAACCCCACTTGCCACCGCTACAGGGCAAGTGGGAAGAATCCAACAAAGCTCCAGCTACAGCTACAGGTTGCTGTTTTTAGGCTGGGGGGAGCCATATTCATGGCCCCTTTCCAGCCTGAGAATAGCAGCCCGCACTTGTATAGTTTTGCCGGGTTGGTTCACAAACAGAGGGGGACCTTATGTCGGGTTTTTCATTTATTTAATGACTGACGACTTCAGCACCACAAGCAGGAGGACCGCTTACTGTAGCGCACGGAGGACAGTGTGAACTGTTCTCTGTGTGCACGTGTGTGGGACGTTTTGCAGACCGTGCTGCCGGAGAATAAAGGACATGTCAGCGTATTTTGCACATGGACACACGGTCCGTAAAAACACGCTGACATGTGCATAGACCCATTCATTTTAATGGGTCTACGTGTGTCAGTTTCTCCGGTACATGAGAAAACTGTCACTAACTTGTACCGGAGCCACTGACGTCTGAAAGAGGCCTTACACACTGACCATACACTCGTGCGCTGTACATGTCTTACACAGACCCATAGACTTGCATTGGACTTTGATATCTGGCTGCTGGAAAACACGGACATGTGAAGATCACTATCGGTTATAATGGGAACGTGTGGGGTCCGTGATAAAAATGCGTATCACACATACTGGAAACACGGAAACGGACATGTGAAGGAGGCCTTACATGGGACCTCCAGTGTCAGGAGGAGGATGAAGGACAATTCTTTGGTCTATTACCAGCAGACATCTCCCTGTGTAACATTTAAGAACGGATAATGACCCCTCCGGTATAATACAACATTTGCTCTGTGCTCCGATGTCCCCTGTACTGATATCTAATCATATAAATAGAAAATATCACCAAAATCAGAACAAAACTGAAGCTACAATAAAATGAAATCGAAATCCTCACAGAAAATTATATAATGAATGTAAAAAGCATGAAATAAAGCGACATAGAATCATAGAATGGTAGAGTTGGAAGGGACCTCCTGGGCCATCTGGTCCAACCCCCTGCTCAAAGCAGGATTCACTAAATAATCCCAGACAGATGTCTGTCCAGCCTCTGTTTGAAGACTTCCATTGAAGAAGAACTCACCACCTCTCGTGGCAGTCTGTTCCACTCATTGATCACTCTAACTGTCAAAAAGTTTTTTCTAATATCTAATCTGTGTCTCCTCCCATTCAGTTTCATCCCATTGCTTCTAGTCTTTCCGTGTGCAAATGAGAATAAAGATAATCCTTCTACAATGTGACAGCCCTTGAGATATTTGTATACAGCTATTAAGTCTCCTTTCAGTCTTCTTTTTTGCAAGCTAAACATTCCCAAATCCTGTAACCGTTCCTCATAGGACATGATTTGCAGACCGAACACCATTCTGGTCGCTCTTCTCTGAACTTGCTCCAGTTTGTTGATGTATTTTTTAAAATGTGGTGCCCAAAACTGGACACAGTATTCCAGATGAGGTCTGACCAAAGAGGAGTAGAGGGCAATAATGACTTCACGTGATCTAGACTGTATGCTTCTGTTAATACATCCCAGAATTGTATTTGCCTTTTTTGCTGCTGTATCACACTGTTGACTCATGTTCAGTCTGTGATCTATTAGTATACCCAAGTCTTTTTCACATGTGCTGTTGCTTAGCCTTATTCCTCCCATTCTGTATTCGCTTTTTTCATTTTTATTTCCCAGATGAAGTACTTTGCATTTTTCCCTGTTAAAAACCATTCTGTTAGTTGCTGCCCAATGCTCCAGTTTATTTATATCTTTTTGAATCCTCTCTCTCTCTTCTCTAGTATTAGCTATCCCTCCTAGCTTTGTGTCATCAGCAAATTTAATCAGTTTACCCTCAATTCCTTCATCTAAATCATTGATAAAGATGTTGAACAATACAGGGCCCAAGACAGAGCCCTGTGGTACCCCACTTGATACATTCTTCCAACTTGATGTGCAGCCATTTACTACCACTCTTTGGGTCCTATCACTAAGCCAGTTATGTATCCACCTAACAGTTGCCTTGTCCATTTCATACTTAGCCATTTTTCAATAAGGATTGTGTGAGATACTTTGTCAAATGCTTTGCTGAAGTCAAGATATAATATATCTACAGCATTTCCCTGATCCACCCAGTCAGTGATTCTGTCATAGAAGGAAATTAAATTTGTCTGACATGACTTATTAGTTACAAACCATGCTGACTCTGGTTAATCACTTCATTCTTGTCCAGGTACTTACATACATGTTGTTTAATAATTTGTTCAAAGATCTTTCCTGGTATAGATGTCAGACTCACTGACCTATAGTTCCCTGGGTCCACCTTCTTCCCCTTTTTGAAGACAGGAACAACATTTGCTCTTCTCCAGTCTTCTGGGACTTCTCCTGTTCTCCAAGAATTTTCAAAGATTATGGAGAGTGGTTCAAAAATTTATTCTGCTATCTCTTTCAGTACTCTGGGGTGTAACTCATCTGGACCTGGAGACTTGAATTCATTTATGTTAGCTAAGTGTTTCCTCACTATTTTTCTGTTTATAGATATCCTGGATTCTTCTATTCCCTTAATAGGAGAGTGAAGATCAGTTGATGTTACATTTCCTTTCTGAGAGGAAACAGATGCAAAATAGGAATTTAAAAGTTCGGCCTTTTCAACATCCTTTGTGATGAGTGCTGTGCTGGAATTGCTGTCCTCATCTTTTTTTTTTGTACTGCTGAAAGCCCACCAAGCAAAGCCCCCCCTCCTTCTCTCCGCAGCTCTCGTACTTCTCACCAACCCCCAGCCTGCACTCAGGCAGTGTAATGTGAGCTGCCAGTGCTGGAAGTTTTCCCGCTTCACCGCAGGGGTCCTGCATTGTCTGCACATGTGCTTTCTTCCTATAGCAGCCATTTTGGAGAATTCATTCTTTTTTGGTTAATAACACGGTGGGAGCATTCGCTAGAAACACGAAAGTTACTGTGTTGAACCATGCGCCGACGGGCATCGTTCCCGTGGTACTGGTAAACCCGTAACTCCAACAGAACCCGAGAAATGGAATTCTCGGGTGCCCCATGTACTAGCCCACCCAAGTGTGGGCTCATTGGAACCGTCATTTTGGAGTGAGATCATTGATAGGTCTGCCGTTATTCTGCTAGGTTCACAGGACGAGTTATGAACCTTATGATATTGCAGAGCTCAAACCATAGCTTGCAGCCAGGGGAGGTGGCCAGAGGACCAGCCCTTTTTGTGAGGTCAGAAGCTGACATGCATAAGTCTTGCAGTGAAGTTCCTTAGATTTTACTTTCTGCTGGGATGTCCTGAGTAAGAGATCTACCAATGAACTATGACGTGTGGCTCCTTCCCCCAGCCTGGCTTGCCTGTAATGATCTAACAACCATGTGAGTTATCTTTCATTCTTAATCCCATTTTATTTTATAACTGCATCTGTATATAACGATATTGTCTCAGTTTGTTACATCTTTTTATATTATATAAGCACTGCCTGTTTTTTTTTAAGGAATAAACCTATAAATTTATTAGTTTGTTTCTCCTGCTCTATAAACGAATTTGCACGTGCCTGAAGCACTACGCTACTGTTTTGGGGTTGCTACGGACCCTCTTGATAAATTGTTCATCAAAAGCCGTAGCTGGTGGCAGCTAAAAGGAAGGGGTGTAAAGTGTTAATCTATTGGGTGACGCTGGCAGTGACGGAGCGGGGTTTATAAGGGTACTGCCTGGCTGCAGCCAGGAGTAATTATAATTCCCTCACTGCAGCGTGCCCAATAGCCAGCACACATCCAAGTGACCCGTCTGGCGACCAATTATCCTAGGTGCAGTTCCCTGACTGACCTGAGGGAAAGGGGGGCGCCAGAGAGCTGCAAGTTCCTAAGTGGAAGTGGGATAATTATAAATCCCTGCAGTTTACTGGGTCGGACGGCAGCAGCCGTCGTGTGTGTGCGCGTTTTCGTCACATTTGCAGCACGGAGGGATCACAAGCCGTGATACCCCGGGCTACCGTGTGGCGGACCGCGTGCCCGTTCATCACATATTGGTGGCAAGCGGTGGGATTATAGAGCATTAGTGATCTGGTTTGAGCAATCATTCCCTTCACTAAAAAACTTGCACGGTTCTTCAGCGACCCTGCAGCTAAAGTTTTGGAGAACAGACTCAGTGTTTATTAGTCCTGAGACAATTGTGTGTACTTGCGGTTACCCCTCCCTTCTCTTTGTTTTTCTATCCTATCTTTTATTTGGCAACCATGGCTACAAGAGGAGCAAGTTGGTTCGAAAAGCAGAACAGGGACACTCTTGTGGGAATCTGCGTGTACCACGGCCTTGACCACAAGAACCAAACCAAAGCCCGACTGGTCCAGGCCCTGAAGGAGCTGGGCGAGCATCGGAGCGTGGCGGGCGCAGGAGCCGGCCCAAGCCAAGGTGGTGCCGCAGGAGCAGAGGCCCAACCCCTGACTGCTTACACCCAGAGAGAGGTGGACCCTTACCTGCAGGCGGCCCTGGAGGGACTCACCGCTGACAACCGGGAAGAACGCCTGAGGCTGATCCAGCAAGCTCAAGAGAGAGCCGACCAGCGAGAGGCCAAACAGCGAGAGGCTGAGAGAGCCGAGCGCCAAGCCCAGCGAGAGGCCGAGCGGCAGGCTGAGAGAGCCGAGCGGGAAGCTCAGAGAGCCCATGAACTGGAGCTGCCAAGACAAGGGGCAATGCCCTCCACAGCCCAGAGCGGTACACCCAGCAGCTCTCAGAGTCCCAAGCCCCAGCCGGAGCACTTTCCCGTGCTGGAAAAGGACGGAGACTTGGACACTTTTCTGCGGGCCTTTGAGAAAGTCTGCAGACAGTACCGGCTGCCTGCCGACCAATGGGCCAGGTACTTGACCCCCGGGCTAAAGGGCAAAGCTTTGGAGGCGTTTGCTTCCCTCGCGCCAGATCAAGACAGTGACTATGAGGCCATCAAGCAGGCCCTGATTGCCAAGTACCAGCTAACCCCTGAGGTATACCGAAAGAAGTTCCGGAACCTCCAACGTGGCCCACATGACAGTTATAGCGATGTGGTGCAAGGACTCAGGAACCACTTTGACCAGTGGATCCATGGACTGTCAGTTGACACCTATGAGGAGCTGAAAGACCTGATGATCAAAGACCAGTTCCTGCATCTGTGCCCAGCTGAGGTCCGACAGTTCATCCTGGACCGAGAACCAGAGGACGCGGTCACAACAGCCCGGATCGCCGACAGCTATGAGGCCAACCGGAAACCCGAGGTGCGGAAGCCCGTCACCACCCGTTGGGGAGGGGGTAAGCCTGCAACCAACCCCAGTGCCCCTGCCAGTCGTCCCTCTGGGGGCACTATCCCCTTTGCCAGCGCCAGGCCTACATCAGACCCCCGCCAGTGTTTCTCCTGTAAAAGGACTGGTCACATCAGCGCCACCGGAGAGGCAGAAGAACCCCCCAGCCAAGGCCTCCGGGCCCAACGCCTCTGTGCTTTTGGTGGGTGGTGTGGTGGGGAGGGTTGATGACAACGTGCAGCCCGTCCGCGTGGGGGCCCGTCTTGCTACAGGCCTCAAGGACACCGGGGCTGAACGAACCCTCATCCGACCCGAACTGGCGGCCCCTGAAGAGTTGATTCCGGGGAAAACCTTAACTGTCACAGGGATTGGGGGCGTCCACTACCCCTTGCCGATAGCCCGAGTTTTCATTGACTGGGGTACCGGGAGCGGGGTGAAGGAAGTGGGGGTGTCCGAAAACCTGCCCACTGATGTTTTATTGGGGACTGATCTGGGGAGGATGGTGGCGTACTATGTCCCTGACACCCCTTCCCAATCTGATGATAAGGTTAACGTTAACCATGATGTTGATGTTGATGATGATGGGAAACTGATTGTGTTACCTGCTAATGCTTTGCGAAGTGATGATGCAACTGATAACCTTTCTTTCCCTAGGACTGATGTTGATAGTGATGTATCTGTGCCATCTGAATCTGTTAACCCTTTCTCTGAAGTGTTAGATGTGTCCACAGGTACAGGAGCGTTCAGTCCCGTCGCTCTGCTGGAGTGAGACGGCTGAGGAACCCCTAGCAGGAGCAAGCGACAGTGCTCAAGGAAATGGGGAGGTGCATGGGAACCGGGAGGAAGGTGACGCCATGACACTGACCAGTGCCACCGAGGAAGGTAACTGGCCCATAAGTAGCACTGCTCCTGAAGTGTTGGGGGTGGATGGGGAGGTAGAGCCCATAGCAGCGCAGGCTGATGGGTCTATAGAAATCCCCGGGGAGACTGCATATGTAGCTGCTGTCACCCGCAGTCAGAGTGCCCGGATCGCAGGTAGCGCCCTGCCATCTGGACCCTCCTCCGCTACAGGAGAGACTGAACCAGAGGTGGACCCAGAGCCGGTCCCAGAGGGTCCCAGTGAGGAAGGAACCCTGACGTCACTTCTGGCTGCCTCCAGCCAGGAGTTCCAGGCCGCTCTGCACTCAGATGCGAGCCTGGAGAACTTGAGGCACCTCGCCAAGACGCCCACCTCCGTGACTGATAAGGAGAGGGTGTTCTGGGAACGAGGAAGGTTGTACCGGGAGACAGTACCCGGAGATTCCCAAAAGGAGTGGTTGAGGGGAAAACAGCTGGTCGTCCCGCACCAGTTCCGAGGTGAGTTGTTGAGGATTGCCCATGAGATTCCACTCGCTGGACACTTGGGGATCAGCAAAACTAAGGCACGGCTGTCTCAACACTTCTATTGGCCCAAGATGGGGACAGATGTGACTAACTACTGCCGCCTGTATCACCTGTCAAAGAGTGGGGAAGGCGGGGCCTGCTCTTAAGGCTCCCCTGATCCCGTTGCCAGTGATAGAGGAGCCTTTCCAGAGGATCGCGGTGGACATTGTGGGCCCGCTGGCCGTCCCCAGCAGCTCTGGAAAGCAATACATCCTGACTGTGGTAGACTACGCTACCCGGTACCCGGAGGCAGTAGCTCTGTCCTCAACTAGGGCAGATAAGGTGGCGGATGCACTGGTGACCATCTTTTCACGGGTAGGATTTCCCAGGGAGATGCTTACCGATCAAGGGACCCAATTTATGTCTCGCCTAATGAAGGCTCTCTGCAGCAAAATGCAGGTGACGCGTATGGTATCGAGTGCGTATCACCCACAGACCAATGGTTTGTGTGAGCGCTTTAACGGTACCCTCAAACAGATGCTCCGCATGCTGGTTGAGACCCAGGGACGCGATTGGGAGCGGTACCTCCCACACCTGCTATTTGCCTACAGAGAAGTCCCGCAGGCCTCGACGGGGTTCTCCCCCTTCGAGCTCCTGTATGGTAGGCGAGTCCGGGGACCCCTTGGGTTGATAAGAGAATCCTGGGAAGATGAGCCAAACCCCACGGAAGTGTCCATCGTGGATTATGTCATGCGCTTCCGCGACAAGATGCAGACCTTGACGCAGTTGGTGCATGACAACATGACGCAGGCTCAGGCTGACCAGAAGCACTGGTACGACCAGAACACCCGGGAGCGGACCTACCAGGTGGGTCAAAAGGTGTGGGTGCTGGTCCCCGTACCAAAGGATAAGCTTCAGGCAGCCTGGGAAGGCCCGTACGTCGTGCACCAACAGCTCAACCCAGCCACCTACGTGGTCACGCTTGACCACACTCGGGGTAGGCGCAAGGCCTTTCACGTCAACATGATGAAGGCCCATCACGAACGTGAAGCC
>JARQOD010006770.1:0-41525 GCA_033576555.1 Oophaga sylvatica | reverse complement strand
GTGTGAACGATTAGGTCATCTTTGTGTGTAGTATAAGAGGATCCGTCAGCTCTTCAGTGTGTGTAGTACTGTATATAGAGGATCTGTCCAGTGTGGTGTACTGTATATAGAGGATCTATCTTGTGTGGTGTAGTATATAGAGATCCGTCAGCTCTTCAGTGTGGTGTAGTACTGTATATAGAGATCTGTCCAGTGGTGTAGTACTGTATATAGAGGATCTATCTTGTGTGTTGTAGTATATAGAGGATCCATCAGCTCTTGTGTGGTTAGTACTGTATATAGAGGATCTGTCCAGTGTGGTTGAGTACTGTATAGGATCTATTTGTGTAGCTGTATATAGAGGATCCGTCAGCTCTTCAGTGTGGTTAGTACTGTATGTAGAGGATCATCTTGTGTGGTGTAGTAGTATAGAGGATCGTCAGCTCTTCAGTGTGGTGTAGTACTGTATATATAGGATCTGTCCAGTGTGGTGTAGTACTGTATGTAGAGGATCTATCTTGTGTGGTGTAGTATATAGAGGATCCGTCAGCTCTTCAGTGTGGTGTAGTACTGTATATAGAGGATCTGTCCAGTGTCGGGTAGTACTGTATGTAGAGGATCTATCTTGTGTGGTGTAGTATATAGAGGATCCGTCAGCTCTTCAGTGTGGTGTAGTACTGTATATAGAGGATCCGTCAGCTCTTCAGTGTGGTGTAGTACTGTATATAGAGCATCTGTCCGGTGTGGTGTAGTACTGTATGTAGAGGATCTATCTTGTGTGGTGTAGTATATAGAGGATCCGTCAGCTCTTCAGTGTGGTGTAGTACTGTATATAGAGGATCTGTCCAGTGTGGTGTAGTATATAGAGGATCCGTCAGCTCTTTGGTGTGGTGTAGTACTGTATATAGAGGATCTGTCCAGTGTGGTGTAGTACTGTATATAGAGGATCCGTCAGCTCTTTTGTTGGTGTAGTACTGTATATAGAGGATCTGTCCAGTGTGGTGTAGTACTGTATATAGAGGATCTGTCCAGTGTGGTGTAGTACTGTATATAGAGGATCTATCTTGTGTGGTGTAGTATATAGAGGATCCGTCAGCTCTTTGGTGTGGTGTAGTACTGTATATAGAGAATCCATCAGCTCTTCAGTGTGGTGTAGTACTGTATGTAGAGGATCTATCTTGTGTGGTGTAGTATATAGAGGATCCGTCAGCTCTTTGGTGTGGTGTAGTACTGTATATAGAGGATCCGTCAGCTCTTCAGTGTGGTGTAGTACTGTATATAGAGGATCTGTCCAGTGTGGTGTAGTACTGTATGTAGAGGATCTATCTTGTGTGGTGTAGTATATAGAGGATCCGTCAGCTCTTTGGTGTGGTGTAGTATATAGAGGATCTATCTTGTGTGGTGTAGTATATAGAGGATCTGTCAGCTCTTCAGTGTGGTGTAGTACTGTATATAGAGGATCTGTCAGCTCTTCAGTGTGGTGTAGTACTGTATATAGAGGATCTGTCCATGTGGTGTAGTATATAGAGGATCTGTCAGCTCTTTGGTGTGGTGTAGTACTGTATATAGAGGATCTGTCAGCTCTTCAGTGTGGTGTAGTACTGTATATAGAGGATCTGTCCAGTGTGGTGTAGTACTGTATGTAGAGGATCTATCTTGTGTGGTGTAGTATATAGAGGATCCGTCAGCTCTTTGGTGTGGTGTAGTACTGTATATAGAGGATCCGTCAGCTCTTCAGTGTGGTGTAGTACTGTATATAGAGCATCTGTCCAGTGTGGTGTAGTACTGTATTAGAGGATCTATCTTGTGTGGTGTAGTATATAGAGGATCCGTCAGCTCTTCAGTGTGGTGTAGTACTGTATATAGAGGATCTGTCCAGTGTGGTGTAGTACTGTATGTAGAGGATCTTCTTGTGTGGTGTATATATAGAGATCTACTCTTGTGTGGTGTAGTATATAGAGGATTCGTCAGCTCTTTGGTGTGGTGTAGTACTGTATATAGAGGATCTGTCCAGTGTGGTGTAGTACTGTATGTAGAGGATCTATCTTGTGTGGTGTAGTATATAGAGGATCCGTCAGCTCTTTGGTGTGGTGTAGTACTGTATATAGAGGATCCATCAGCTCTTCATTGTGGTGTATTACTGTATGTAGAGGATCTATCTTGTGTGGTGTAGTATATAGAGGATCCGTCAGCTCTTCAGTGTGGTGTAGTACTGTATATAGAGGATCTGTCCAGTGTGGTGTAGTACTGTATGTAGAGGATCTATCTTGTGTGGTGTAGTATATAGAGGATTCGTCAGCTCTTTGGTGTGGTGTAGTACTGTATATAGAGGATCTGTCCAGTGTCGGGTAGTACTGTATGTAGAGGATCTATCTTGTGTGGTGTAGTATATAGAGGATCCGTCAGCTCTTTGGTGTGGTGTAGTACTGTATGTAGAGGATCTGATTTCTTTGTGTGGTGTAGTATATAGAGGATCCGTCAGCTCTTTGGTGTGGTGTAGTACTGTATGTATAGGATCTATCTTGTGTGGTGTAGTATATAGAGGATTCGTCAGCTCTTTGGTGTGGTGTAGTACTGTATGTAGAGGATCTGTCAGCTCTTTGGTGTGGTGTAGTACTGTATGTAGAGGATCTGTCAGCTCTCCGGTGAGTAGTAATGAAGTCATGTCTGCTGGTTGGTTTCGCGGTACGTGGCACTCTGGGTGAACCATGACAGGCAGGATTTGCCGTTTCTCTCACCGGGGACGTGGTCAGTTTGAGGATGCTGCCGTTCTTTATTTCCATTCTGTTCTATGAGGAGAAGATAACAAGAACATGGCGGAATGTGATCATCACTCAGGTCCGAGTCTCTACTGCTTTCGGACTTTTCCCACATTCTCGCCCGTCGGCCCGGTACTCACCAGCTCAGTGATGTAGGCTTGGTGCCCGTCCACATACTGCAGAGCGTACTGTTCTGAATTGTTGATGTTCCACCTACAGAAGACGAGACAAATGTCAGCCTCATCAAGATACGGTACCTAACAGGACAACACCATGAGCACAGCATGGTGGGACCTGGAGGGACCTCCCGGGACACATCTAGTGGCCCCAGGCATGGGACGTAGCCCAATCATAGTTTAGTGAGGAGAAGGAGAGAAATGCAATAAAAATGTGTCAGCAGCTCAGTTTGGTTAAACCGCAATAGTCACCTTGGCGTTGTGCTTTTGCTTCTTGGCTCTTATCCTGGATATGATTTTTTTTGTTCGGCACTAGGCTCGCCAGCAGTACCATACTTATTATTACACACTGTTTAGGTACGGACAGTTGTGTTATTCAGAAGAGGAGTAAAGCTGCACAAGAGTCCCCTCTAAAAATGTGCTGCAATAAGAGCCCATTGCTTACGGAGTTCCTGTGATGGAGAACGAACATGGCTTCCTCACCACTCAGGGCTGGTATGGGGAACAAGAAAGGCTGCTGAGGTAATACGGCCTGGGATGGGTAATGAGAGTGGCTGCCACCGAAATCAGTGCCGGGACGGGAATAAGAGCGGTTGCCGCAGCAATCTGGGCCTGGTTGGAGGAGTAAGAGCTTCTTCTCTTCCATCTGAGCGGAATTGGAAAAGGAGACTGTGTCACAGTGATCAGGGCCAGGATGGGGATCGAGAGCAGCTGCCACAGTGATCAGAGCCAGGATGGGCTCGACAGATGCTGCTACAGTGATCAGGGCCAGGATCGGAACAAGAGCAGCTGTCACAGTGATCAGGCCAGGATGGGGATCAAGAGCAGCTGCCACAGTGATCAGGGCCAGGATGGGATCGAAAGAGCTGCCACAGTGATCAGGGCCAGGATCGGGAACAAGAGCAGCTGCACAGTATCAGGGCCAGGATGGGGATCAAGAGAGGTGCCACAGTGATCGGGCCAGGATCGGGAACAAGAGCAGCTGCCACAGTTATCAGGGCAGGATGGGGATAGAGAGGCTGCCACAGTGATCGGCAGGATGGGCAAGAGGCTGCACAGTATCAGGCCAGGATGGAACAAGAGGCTGCCACAGTATCAGGGCGGATGGGACAAGAGCCTCACATATCAGGCCAGGATGGACAAGAGAGCTGCACAGTGATCGGGCCAGGATGGGGATCAAGAGAGCTGCCACAGTACGGGCCAGGATGGGACAGAAGCTGCCACAGTATCAGGCCAGGATGGGGATAAGAGAGCTGCCACAGTGATCAGGCCAGGATGGGATCAAGAGCAGCTGCACAGTATCAGGGCCAGGATGGGGATCGAAGAGCTGCCACAGTGATCAGGCCAGGATCGGGAACAAGAGCAGCTGCCACAGTTATCAGGGCCAGGATGGGATCAAGAGAGGCTGCCACAGTGATCGGGCCAGGATCGGGAACAAGAGCAGCTGCCACAGTTATCAGGCCAGGATGGGGATCAGAGAGGCTGCCACAGTGATCGGGCCAGGATGGGACAAGAGAGCTGCCACAGTTATCAGGCCAGGATGGGATCAAGAGAGCTGCCACAGTGATCAGGCCAGGATGGGGATCGAGAGGCTGCACAGTATCAGGGCCAGGATGGGACAGAGAGGCTGCCACATATCAGGCCAGGATGGGGACAGAGAGCTGCCACAGTTACAGGGCCAGGATGGGGATCAAGAGAGCTGCACAGTGATCAGGGCCAGGATGGGGATCAAGAGAGCTGCCACAGTTATCAGGGCCAGGATGGGATCAAGAGCAGCTGCCACAGTATCAGGGCCAGGATGGGGATCAGAGAGGCTGCCACAGTGATCAGGGCCAGGATGGGACAAGAGCAGCTGCACAGTTATCAGGGCCAGGATGGGATCAGAGAGGCTGCCACAGTGATCAGGGCCAGGATGGACAAGAGCAGCTGCCACAGTATCAGGGCCAGGATGGGATCAAGAGAGGCTGCCACAGTGATCGGGCCAGGATGGGACAAGAGCAGCTGCCACAGTTATCAGGGCCAGGATGGGGATCAGAGAGGCTGCCACAGTGATCGGCCAGGATGGGGATCAGAGAGCTGCCACAGTGATCAGGGCCAGGATGGATCAGAGAGCTGCCACAGTTATCAGGGCCAGGATGGGGATCGAAGAGGCTGCACAGTGATCAGGGCAGGATGGACAAGAGCAGCTGTCACAGTGATCAGGGCCAGGATGGGGATCAAGAGAGGCTGCCACAGTGATCGGGCCAGGATGGGAACAAGAGCAGCTGCCACAGTTATCAGGGCCAGGATGGGGATCAGAGAGGCTGCCACAGTGATCGGGCCAGGATGGGACAAGAGCAGCTGCCACAGTTATCAGGGCCGAGGGATGGAGTGCATCGGAGAGAAGGCCTGCCACAGTATCAGGGCCAGGATGGGGATCAAGAAGGCTGCCACAGTGATCGGGCCAGGATGGGACAAGAGAGCTGCCACAGTTATCAGGGCCAGGATGGGGATCGAGAGAGCTGCCACAGTGATCAGGGCCAGGATGGACAAGAGAGCTGCCACAGTGATCAGGGCCAGATGGATAGGGTGACGTTCAGCGATGGGGTAGAGGCCACAGTGATCGGGCCAGGATCGGGAACAAGAGCAGCTGCCACAGTTATCAGGGCCAGGATGGGGATCGAGAGAGGCTGCCACAGTGATCAGGGCCAGGATCGGGAACAAGAGCAGCTGCACAGTTATCAGGGCCAGATGGGGATCGAGAGAGGCTGCCACAGTGATCAGGGCCAGGATGGGATCAAGAGCAGCTGCACAGTTATCAGGGCCAGGATGGGGATCAGAAGGCTGCCACAGTGATGGGCCAGGATGGGAACAAGAGCAGCTGCCACAGTATGAGGGCCAGGATGGGGAAGGAGAGTGGCTGCCTCAGTGATCAGGCTAGGACGGGGAACGAGAGTGGCTGCCTCAGCGATGAGGGCCAGGATGGGGAAGGAGAGTGGCTGCCTCAGTGATCAGGGCCAGGATGGGGAAGGAGAGTGGCTGCCTCAGAGATGTGGGCCAAGATGGGGAAGAAGAGTGGCTGCCTCAGCGATCGAGGCCAGGATGGGGAAGGAGAGTGCCTGCCTCAGGGATGAGGACCAGGATGAGGAACGAGAGTGTCTGCCTCAGCGATGAGGACCAGGATGGGGAAGGAGAGTGGCTGCCTTAGCGATGTGGGCCAAGATGGGGAAGAAGAGTGTCTGCCTCAGGAATGAGGGCCAGGATGAGGAACGAGAGTGTCTGCCTCAAGGATGAGGGCCGGATGAGGAACGAGAGTGGCTGCCTCAGCGATGAGGGCCAGGATGGGGAAGGAGAGTGGCTGCCTCAGCGATCAGGGCCAGGATGGGGAAGGAGAGTGGCTGCCTCAGCGTTGAGGGCCAAGATGGGGAAGGAGAGTGGCTGCCTCAGCGATCAGGGTCAGGATGGAGAAGGAGAGTGGCTGCCTCAGCGATCAGGGCCAAGATGGGGAAGGAGAGTGGCTGCCTCAGCGATCAGGGCCAAGATGGGGATGAGAGTGGCTGCCTCAGCGATCAGGGTCAAGATGGGGATGGAGAGTGGCTGCCTTAGCGATCAGGGCCAGGATGGGGATGGAGAGTGACTGCCTCACCGATCAGGGCCAGGATGGGGAAGGAGAGTGGCTGCCTCAGCGTTGAGGGCCAAGATGGGGAAGGAGAGTGGCTGCCTCAGCATTGAGGGCCAAGATGGGAAGGAGAGTGGCTGCCTCAGCGATCAGGGCCAGATGGGGAAGGAGAGTGGCTGCCTCAGCGATCAGGGCCAAGATGGGATGGAGAGTGGCTGCCTCAGCGATCAGGGCCAGGATGGGGAAGGAGAGTGGCTGCCTCAGCGATCAGGGCCAGGATGGGGAAGGAGAGTGGCTGCCTCAGCGATCAGGGCCAAGATGGGGATGGAGAGTGGCTGCCTCAGCGATCAGGGCCAGGATGGGGAAGGAGAGTGGCTGCCTCAGCGATCAGGGCCAGGATGGGAAGGAGAGTGGCTGCCTCAGCGATCAGGGCCAAGATGGGGATGGAGAGTGGCTGCCTCAGCGATCAGGGCCAGGATGGGGTTGGAGAGTGGCTGCCTTCAGCGATCAGGGCCAGGATGGGGAGGAGAGTGGCTGCCTCAGCGTCAGGGCCAGGATGGGAAGGAGAGTGGCTGCCTCAGCGATCAGGGCCAGGATGGGAAAGGAGAGTGGCTGCCTCAGCGATCAGGGCCAAGATGGGGATGGAGAGTGGCTGCCTCAGCGATCAGGGCCAAGATGGGGATGGAGAGTGGCTGCCTCAGCGATCAGGGCCAGGATGGGGATGGAGAGTGGCTGCCTCAGCGTTAGGGCCAAGATGGGGAAGGAGAGTGGCTGCCTCAGCGATCAGGGCCAGGATGGGGAAGGAGAGTGGCTGCCTCAGCGATCAGGGCCAGGATGGGGATGGAGAGTGGCTGCCTCAGAGATCAGGGCCAGGATGGGGATGGAGAGTGGCTGCCTCAGCGATCAGGGCCAGGATGGGGATGGAGAGTGGCTGCCTCAGCGATCAGGGCCAGGATGGGGAAGGGAGAGTGGCTGCCTGTCAGCCGGCTGTCTATGTGTACAGGTAGGTCAGGGGCCTAGATGGACGCCTACAGCTGGGCCTGGAAATCCCTCACATGGAGGACGATTAAAGGACAGAGTCCAGGCGCCAGCGTAAACCCCTACCTCCTGAGAGATCCTGACCTCAGTGATCTAGTCCTGAGGAAGGAGACCCAATCACATCAACAGGGGACAGGATAATATAAGCCAACACAAGTCAGTACTAGACAAGAGACAGCCTGTACAAGGAGGAAAAGACCAAAAACCACCTGCATACAAAAACTACACCACAACCAGACAGAGGGAAACACCAACGGGTAAGAGAATAAATGATAAAGCGAGAAGGAAAAAACCACACCAAGTCACTTCACTCCAAACTCCAAAATACACGAGGCCGCTCTAGTTTGTCTGCAAGGAATGCATTCACCGACCAAGTTCCCTAACAGACCGGCAGGTATTTGAAGGAGTCCCACTACTGCAGCATTGACTGCAGCTGGGCGAGGCTGGGCCTCATCTAGCACAGAGAGAGAGAATTAACTCCCTCACTGCCGAAAAACACAAAGCACCAAAAACTCAGCTGCGAGAAGTCAGGCTGTGTAATCGTGACGATCTTCGTGGCGACACACCCGTGACAGTACCCCCCCTTCTACGAGGGGCCTCCGGACCCTCAGGGCCAGGTTTATCCGGGTGAGTCGTGTGGAAGGCCCGAATTAATCGGTCTGCGTTAATATCCGACGCAGGAACCCACATCCTCTCCTCAGGACCATACCCCTTCCAATGAACCAGGTACTGAAGGGACCGGCGATTAAAGCGTGAATCGATGACTTTCGATACCTGAAACTCCAAGTTACCATTGACCACCACTGGAGGAGGAGGTAAAGGTGACGGAATCACCGGCGCCACATACCTCTTAAGCAACGATCTGTGGAACACATTGTGAATTTTAAACGTAGGGGGAAGGTCAAGACGGAATACCATCGGATTAATTATAGAACTGATCCTGTACGGCCTGATGAACCTGGGACCCAGTTTCCAGGAGGGAACCTTAAGTTTTATATTCTTGGTAGACAACCATACCCAATCGTTCACACTTAGGTCCGGACCAGACAATCTCCTCCTATCAGCCATACGTTTGTATCGGTTCCCCATAGTACTCAGATTATTCAGCACCCCTCTCCATACTGAAGCGAGTGATGACGAAAATCGTTCCTCCTCAGGAACCCCCGAAGAACCCCCCCTACTGAAAGTACAAAACTGGGGTGAAAACCATATGCCCCAAAAAACGGGGACTTACCAGTGGACTCGCTCCGCCTATTATTAAGAGCAAACTCTGCCAGAGGCAAGAAAGAAGCCCAGTCCTCCTGGTTCTCTGACACAAAACACCGGAGATATGTCTCCAAGCTCTGGTTCAGACGTTCCGTCTGACCATTGGTCTGAGAATGAAAAGCCGATGAAAACGACAAATGCATCCCCCGCCGTTACAAAATGCCTTCCAGAATTTGGACACAAACTGAGACCCCCGATCAGACACCACATCAGAGGGTACCCCGTGAAGCCTTACAATCTCCCCAATGAACACCTGCGCAAGAGTTTTAGCATTAGGAAGAGCAGGAAGAGCGATAAAATGTGCCATCTTGCTGAACCTGTCCACTACAACGAGTATGACCGTTTTACCCGAAGACGGCGGGAGGTCCGTAATAAAGTCCATAGACAGATGAGTCCAAGGACGCTCCGGGATCTTCAAAGGTAAGAGGGCCCCAGACGGACGGGTATGTGGGGTCTTAGAGCGTGCACAAACCCCGCAGGACGCGACAAAAGTTATCACCTCCCTATGTAAGTTAGGCCACCAAAACCGACGCGAGAGGAGATCCACTGTTGCTTTACTCCCTGGGTGTCCTGCCAAAGCTGAGTTATGGTGTGCCTCGATCACCTTTTGTCGCAACTGATCTGGAACAAACAGTCTCCCTGAAGGTCCAACAGGGGCGTCCCCCTGAGCCTCCAATACCTCCTCCTCAAGCTCAGAGCATACTGCCGACACCACCACCCCCTCCTGAAGGATAGGAACCGGGTCATCCGTATTCCCGGCCCCAGGGAAACTACGATATAAGGCATCCGCTTTACATTTTTTGACCCAGGACGATATGTGATGACAAAATTAAACCTGGTAAAAAACAACGACCACCTAGCTTGTCTGGGATTCAGATGTTTTGCGGACTCCAGATATAGCAGGTTCTTGTGATCGGTGATGACGGTGACCGGATGGACTGCCCCCTCCAAAAAATGGCGCCACTCCTCAAAAGCTAACTTAATGGCCAAGAGTTCCCTATTGCCGACATCGTAATTCCTCTCAGCGGACGACAATTTTTTAGAGAAAAAGACGCACGGTGTTGTGAATGGGTTTGAGATGAGTTCTGAGCAGAGGCTTCCTCTGGTGGTTACAAGCGGTGCTGGTCTGTCCAGTGAAGATTGTGAGGACTGGGAATCAGGTGTTACTGACTGGTCTTATATAAGGGAGTCACCTTCCCATCAGGGTTGCCGGTGATCAATTGTTCTGGTCTGAATCCTTCATTCCTGTTTCCCTTGTAGCCTGCTGTGTCGTTTCTGCATCTCCTGCTGACAGATAAGACATTTTCTTCTTTTTGTTTTTGTGCTAGATTTTTGCATTTTGTCCTGTACTTCTGTGGGGGCCTTCTGGGTCCCCTCCGGGGGCTTTTGCCCTCTCAGTTTAGTTCAGCCACTGATGTTTGTACTTTTGCTTTTTCCAGTTTTTTCTGTGGCTGCTGTTTTGATTTTGTTACACCAGAGAACTAATTTAGGTGGAAGAGGTCGTGTGATCTCAGGTGTTTTTGAAATTAGTAGAGTTGGTGCTTTTCAGGGTTTTCTGGGATTGCAGTAAGTACCCTTCCTATCCTTTTCTATTTAGGTAGTTTGGGCCCCAGCATTTGCTCATACTATTTTCTGTCTGTGTCAGTATTTCATCTTGTCTAACCGCCATTACATGTTTGGGGGCTTTCTATGTTCTTTGGGGTTCTGCTCCGGGGCAGATAGCTTTCCTATTTCTGTCTTTAGGTGTAGTTAGTTTCTCAGGCTGTGACGAGGCGTCTAGGACCAACGTAGGAACGCTCCACGGCTGCCTCTAGTTGTGGTGGTTAGTCAGGGTACTGCAGTCTCATAGATTCCAACTGCTCTGGTATATTGCCTTTTTTGCCTGCACTCCTCAGCTACCGAAACATAACAGTATCACCGGCCCAAAAATTGAAAATTGTATGGTACTCACAGAAGGGAAAAAATATTGTGAAAGAAAAAAGGTTGTCAGAGATATTTTTCTGTTTGTTGCTTTTTTTTTTTTCCCTCTGTATCTCTGGGTGCTGGGGAGGATCTTTTCTCTCAATGGAGTTTGCACAGTTGTCTGGCCGTGTGGATCAGCTTGCCACTGAGGTTCGAGTATTGCTGCATATCTTGCTGGTTGCCTGTTGTGGAACCTAGGATCCCCATGCCATATTTGTTTTTGGGGGATCGAGCTAAGTTTCAGAATTTCAAAAATAATTGTAAATTGTTTTTTGCCTTAAAATCTAAGTCCTCAGGGAACGCAGCGCAGCAGGTTCAAATTATCATCTCTCTCCTGCGCGGCGATCCTCAGGATTGGGCTTTTTCCCTGACACCTGGGGATCCTGTTTTGAGTGATGTTGATGTATTTTTTCAGGCTTTGGGGTTATTGTACGATGAGCCTAATGTCACTGATCAAGCTGAAAAAGCCTTGTTGGCATTAAATCAGGGGCTTGATGACGCTGAGTTATACTGTCAGAGATTCCGTAGGTGGGCAGTCCTGACCAAGTGGAATGACGACGCTTTGGCGGCCCTTTTTCGGAAGGGTCTGTCAGATAATGTAAAGGATGTTATGGTGGGATTCCCTGTCCCCTCTGGTCTCAATGATTCTATGTCATTAGCGATTCAAATTGACAGACGTTTGCGTGAGCGGAGAAGTATGCGTGGAATAGTGTTGCCTTGTGAACCAGCTTCTGAACCCATGCAGTGTGATAGAGTGGTGTCTGGGGCACAGTGTCATGAATTTCGAAAGCGCAATGGGTTATGTTTCTACTGTGGTGATGCCTCTCATGCTATTTCAGTCTGCCCTAAGCGGGGAAGACGTTTTGCACGCTCAGTTGTCTTGGGTAGTGTTCAGACTAAGTTTTTATTAACTGTCACTCTGATATGCTCTCTGTCCTCATTTTCTGCTCAGGCTTTCGTTGATTCTGGAGCAGCTATTAACCTGATGGATTATGATTTTGCTAAACGTTGTGGGTTTCCCTTGATACCCCTACAGAAGTCTATTCCCCTACTGGGGATCGATTCTACCCCTTTGGCTGAGAATAAACCCCAGTTTTCTACTCAGGTGATAATGAGGGTTGAACCTGATCACCAGGAGTGCTGCAAATTTTTGGTTCTGTATAATCTGCATGATATTATTGTACTGGGTTTCCCTTGGTTACAGTCTCATAATCCTGTTTTGGATTGGAAATCTGTGTCTGTTACCAGTTGGGGCTGTCAATGTGTTAATACCAACACTCCTGTTTTTTCTGCCTCCCCCCAGGCTCAGGATGTTCCTGACTTTTTGATTGATTTTTCTGATGTGTTTAGCGAAAGTAAATCTGCATCCTTGCCTCCCCATAGGAGCTATGACTGCGCTATTGAATTAGTGCCGGGTAGTAAATTCCCTAAAGGTCGCCTTTTTAACTTGTCTGTACCTGAAATGACGCTATGCGGTCTTATATCAAGGAATCATTGGAGAAGGGTCATATCAGACCATCCTCTTCCCCCTTAGGTGCCGGTTTTTTCTTTGTGGCCAAAAAGGATGGTTCATTAAGGCCGTGTATTGATTATCGTCTCTTGAACAATATTACTGTGAAATATCAATACCCGTTACCCTTGATTTCTGACCTGTTTTCCAGGGTGAAAAACGCTACTTGGTTTACCAAGCTTGACCTCAGGGGGGCGTATAACCTTATTCGCATTAAGCACGGTGATGAATGGAAGACGGCATTCAATACCCCTGAAGGGCATTTTGAGTACCTAGTGATGCCCTTTGGGCTCACTAATGCTCCTTCCGTCTTCCAGTCCTTCATGAATGACATTTTCAGGGATTTTGTGGACAAATTTCTGATTGTTTATTTGGATGATATCTTGATTTTTTCTAATGACTGGGACTCTCATGTGAAACATGTTCGAACTGTATTCCAGATTTTGAGAGAGAATGCTCTGTATGTGAAGGGATCAAAGTGTCTTTTTGGCGTACAGAAAATCTCATTTCTGGGATTCATTTTGTCCCCATCTGTTATTGAAATGGACCCGGTCAAGGTTCAGGCCATCTGTGATTGGGTCCAACCTACTTCATTAAAGGCTCTTCAGAGATTTTTGGGTTTTGCCAATTTTTATCGTAAATTTATTGGTAATTTCTCGGTTATTGTTAAACCATTAACTGATTTGACCAGAAAGGGTTCTGATGTGGTGAATTGGCCTCCTGAGGCAGTCTCTGCATTTCAGGAACTTAAGCAGAGATTCACTTCTGCTCCTGTTCTACGGCAGCCTGATGTTTCTCTGCCATTTCAGGTGGAGGTTGATGCCTCTGAAATTGGGGCAGGTGCCGTTTTGTCCCAAAAAGATCCAGAGACCTCTAAAAGTAACCCTTGTGCCTTTTTCTCTCGAAAATTTTCTCCTACTGAACGTAATTATGACGTGGGTAATCGGGAGTTATTGGCCATGAAGTGGGCTTTTGAAGAGTGGAGACATTGGCTGGAGGGAGCCAAACATCAGGTGGTGGTCCTTACGGACCATAAGAATCTGGTCTATCTGGAATCTGCCAAGCGACTCAATCCTAGACAGGCCAGGTTGGCCTTGTTTTTCACACGTTTTAATTTTGTGGTTTCCTTTCTTCCTGGCACTAAGAATGTTAAGGCGGATGCCCTCTCGAGGAGTTTCCTTGCGGACTCTCCTGAGTTATCTGATCCTTCTGTTATTTTGAAAGAGGGTGTAGTTCTTTCTGCCATCTCGCCCAATTGAGACTTGCTCTGGAGGGGTGTCAGGAGGATAGGCCCGAGTGCTGCCCTGTTGGAAAATTGTTTGTCCCGGACCAGTGGAAAAAGAGTGTGATGTCTGAGATTCATTGTTCCGCATTGGCTGGGCATCCCGGAATTTTTGGTACCAGAGACTTGGTTAGTCGGTCCTTTTGGTGGCCTACCTTGTCTCGTGATGTCAGGGAATTTGTGCAGTCCTGCGGGACTTGCTCTCGCTCCAAGCCTTGCTCTCGCTCTAGTGGTTTGTTGATGCCATTGCCTGTGCCCAAGAGACCATGGACCCATATCTCTATGGATTTCATTTCCGACCTTCCTGTTTCTCAGAGAATGACCACCATCTGGGTAATTTGTGATAGGTTTTCCAAAATTGATACATCTTGTGCCATTACCTAAGTTGCCTTCCTCCTCTGAATTGGTGCCGTTGTTCCTTCAGCACGTGGTTCGTTTACACGGCATTCCTGAGAACATGTGTCTGACAGAGGAGTCCAGTTTGTTTCCAGATTTTGGAGGACTTTTTGTTCTAAACTGGGTGTTCAATTGTCTTTCTCCTCGGCATTTCATCCTCAGACCAATGGTCAAACTGAGAGAACAAACCAGACATTGGAGACTTATCTAAGATGCTTTGTGTCTGCTGATCAGGATGACGGGTCTCTTTTTTTGCCTTTGGCTGAGTTTGCTCTTAATAATAGGGCTAGCTCTGCCACTTTGATGTCTCCGTTTTTCTGTAATTCTGGGTTTCACCCTCGATTTTCTTCAGGACAGACGGAGGCTTCTGTCTGTCCAGGTGTTGACTCTGTTGTGGAGCGTATGCAACAGATTTGGGACCAGGTAGTGGAGAGGTTGTCCCTCTCTCAGGAGAAGGCCCAGCGGTTTGCTAACCGGCATAGGACTGATGGTCCTCGGTTTAAAGTGGGGGACTTGGTCTGGTTGTCCTCAAAGAATATTCCTATGAGAGTAGCATCTCCTAAATTTAAGCCTAGGTTCATTGGACCTTATAAGATCATGGAGATTATTAATCCTGTTTCTTTTCGTTTGCTTCTTCCAGGGACATTTAAGATCCATAACGTGTTCCACAAGTCCTTGTTGAAGAGGTTTGTTGAGCCAGTGGTTCCTGCTGCTGTGCCTCCTGACCCTGTTTTGGTTGAGGGCAATCTGGAGTATGTGGTTGAGAAAATATTAGATTCTCGTTTTTCTAGACGGAAACTCCAGTATTTGGTTAAATGGAGAGGTTATGGTCAGGAAGACAATTCTTGGGTGTTTGCTTCGGACATCCATGCTAGGAGACTTATCCGTGCGTATCATAGAACTCATCCTGACCGACCTGGTTGCTCAAATGAGGGTTCGGTGACCCCTCCTCAAGGGGGGGGTACTGTTGTGAATGGGTTTGAGATGAGTTCTGAGCAGAGGCTTCCTCTGGTGGTTACAAGCGGTGCTGGTCTGTCCAGTGAAGATTGTGAGGACTGGGAATCAGGTGTTACTGACTGGTCTTATATAAGGGAGTCACCTTCCCATCAGGGTTGCCGGTGATCAATTGTTCTGGTCTAATCCTTCATTCCTGTTTCCCTTGTAGCCTGCTGTGTCGTTTCTGCATCTCCTGCTGACAGATAAGACATTTTCTTCTTTTTGTTTTTGTGCTAGATTTTTGCATTTTGTCCTGTACTTCTGTGGGGGCCTTCTGGGTCCCCTCCGGGGGCTTTTGCCCTCTCAGTTTAGTTCAGCCACTGATGTTTGTACTTTTGCTTTTTCCAGTTTTTTCTGTGGCTGCTGTTTTGATTTTGTTACACCAGAGAACTAATTTAGGTGGTAAGAGGTCGTGTGATCTCAGGTGTTTTTGAAATTAGTAGAGTTGGTGCTTTTCAGGGTTTTCTGGGATTGCAGTAAGTACCCTTCCTATCCTTTTCTATTTAGGTAGTTTGGGCCCCAGCGTTTGCTCATACTATTTTCTGTCTGTGTCAGTATTTCATCTTGTCTAACCGCCATTACATGTTTGGGGGCTTTCTATGTTCTTTGGGGTTCTGCTCCGGGGCAGATAGCTTTCCTATTTCTGTCTTTAGGTGTAGTTAGTTTCTCAGGCTGTGACGAGGCGTCTAGGACCAAGTAGGAACGCTCCATGGCTGCCTCTAGTTGTGGTGGTTAGTCAGGGTACTGCAGTCTCATAGATTCCAACTGCTCTGGTGTATGCCTTTTTTGCCTGCACTCCTCAGCTACCGAAACATAACAGCACGGATGCCACTTACCAGGGGACGAACCTTGAGATAATACCGCTCCCACCCCTACCTCAGAAGCGTCTACCTCCACAATGAACGGCTGTGACGCATCAGGTTGAATAAGTATGGGAGCCGAGGCAAAACATTTTTTCAAGGAGGAGAATGCTTGACAAGCCTTGTCAGACCACCTAGAAAAATCCGTCCCCTTTTTTGTCATGTCTGTGAGAGGTTTAACCATGGACGAGAAATTACGAATAAATTTCCGGTAATAATTAGCAAACCCAGGAAACGTTGTAGAGGCTTAAGATTCTCTGGCAGATCCCACTCAAGAACTGCCCGCACTTTCCCAGGGTCCATACGAAAACCGGATGCTGAAACCAGAAAGCCTAAAAACTGGAGTTCCTGTACGGAATACACACTTTTCCCATTTGGCGTACAGTTTATTATCCCGCGAGATCTGTAACACCTGCCTAACATGCTCCTGATGAGACACAAGATCCGGCGAGTAAATTAAGATGTCATCCAGATATATGACAACAAACTGTCCCACAGGCGGTGAAAAATGTCATTTACAAAGTGTTGGAACACCGCCGGGGCATTAGTCAGACCGAATGGCATGACAAGGTTCTCATAATGCCCCTCCGGAGTGTTAAACCCGTCTTCCACTCATCCCCCTCCTTCATCCTAATCAGATTGTACGCCCCCTGAGATCCAACTTAGAGAACCATTTGGCGCCCATGATCTGATTGAAGAGATCGGGAATAAGTGGGAGCGGATACGGATCTCGGACCGTAATCCGATTAAGTTCACGGAAATCCAGACAAGGGCGTAGGCCTCCATCTTTCTTCTTCACAAAGAAGAACCCCGCGGCCACCGGGGAAGATGAAGGTCTAATATGCCCCTTAGCCAGACTTTCAGAAATACAGTTAGGTCCATAAATATTTGGACAGAGACAACATTTATCTAATTTTGGTTCTAGACATTACCACAATGAATTTGAAACAAAACAAATCAGATGCAGTTGAAGTTCAGACTTTCAGCTTTCATTTGAGGGTATCCACATTAAAATTGGATGAAGGGTTTAGGAGTTTCAGCTCCTTAACATGTGCCACCCTGTTTTTAAAGGGACCAAAAGTAATTGGACAATTGACTCCAAGGCTATTTCATGGACAGGTGTGGGCAATCCCTTCATTATATCATTCTCAATTAAGCAGATAAAAGGGCTGGTGTTGATTTGAGGTGTGGTGTTTGCATTTGGAAGGTTTAGCTGTGAAGGAAACATGCGGTCAAAGGAGCTCTCCATGCAGGTGAAACAAGCTATCCTTAAGCTGCAAAAAAAAGAAAAAACCCATCCGAGAAATTGCTACAACTTTAGGAGTGGCAAAATCTACAGTTTGGTACATTCTGAGAAAAAAAGAAAGCACTGGTGAACTCATCAATGCAAAAAGACCTGGGCGCCCACAGAAGACAACAGTGGTGGATGATCGCAGAATACTCTCCATGGTGAAGAGAAACCCCTTCACAACAGCCAACCAAGTGAACAACACTCTCCAGGAGGTAGGCGTATCAATATCCAAATCTACCATAAAGAGAAGACTGCATGAAATTAAATACAGAGGGTTCACTGCACGGTGCAAGCCACTCATAAGCATCAAGAATAAAAAGGCTAGGCTGGACTTTGCTAAAAAACATCTAAAAAAGCCAGCACAGTTCTGGAAGAACATTCTTTGGACGGATGAAACCAAGATCAACCTCTACTAGAATGATGGAAAGAGAAAAGTATGGCGAAGGCGTGGTACAGCTCATGATCCAAAGCATACCACATCATCTGTAAAACATGGCGGAAGCAGTGTGATGGCTTGGGCATGCATGGCTGCCAGTGGCACTGGGTCACTAGTGTTTATTGATGATGTGACACAGGACAGAAGCAGCCGAATGGATTCTGAGGTATTCAGAGCCAATACTGTGTGCTCAGATCCAGCCAAATGCAGCCAAACTGATTGGTCGTCGTTTCATACTACAGATGGACAATGACCCAAAACATAAAGCCAAAGCAACCCAGGAGTTTATTAAAGCAAAGAAGTGGAATATTCTTGAATGGCCAAGTCAGTCACCTGATCTCAACCCAATTGAACATGCATTTCACTTGTTAAAGACTAAACTTCAGACAGAAAGGCCCACAAACAAACAACAACTGAAAACCACCGCGGTGAAGGCCTGGCAGAGCATCAAAAAGAAGGAAACACAGTGTCTGGTGATGTCCATGAGTTCAAGACTTCAGGCAGTCATTGCTAACAAAGGGTTTTCAACCAAGTACTAGAAATGAACATTTTATTTACAATTATTTAATCTGTCCAATTACTTTTGGTCCCTTTAAAACAGGGTGGCACATGTTAAGGAGCTGAAACTCCTAAACCCTTCATCCAATTTTAATGTGGATACCCTCAAATGAAAGCTGAAAGTCTGAACTTCAACTGCATCTGATTTGTTTTGTTTCAAATTCATTGTGGTAATGTCTAGAACCAAAATTAGATAAATGTTGTCTCTGTCCAAATATTTATGGACCTAACTGTATAATCCTTCATGGCCTGCCTCTCAGGACCAGATAGGTTATACAACCTAGATTTAGGTAACTTGGTCCCAGGAAGCAGTTTTACAGAACAGTCATACACGCGATGAGGAGGTAGTTCCTGACACCCTTTCTCCGAGAATACATCCTCAAAGTCCGCCAGAAATGGAGGTAAGACCCTAGGAGTGACCGCACCGATGACCGTATTCATGCAGTTTTTATTACAGAATTCACTCCATTGGCTTATCTCCCTGGATTGCCAATTAATAACCGGGTTATGCTTAGTTAACCAAGGAAGGCCCAACACTATAGGAGTGGGAAGACCCTCCAACACGTAACAAGACAACAGTTCTTTATGTATCGCCCCCACTTGAAGTTTTACGTTATGCACCGCTTGCAAAAAACTTCCCTTACCGAGAGGCCTGGCGTCGATCGAGAATATGGGGATGGGTTTAGCCAACACACTCAATCGCATACCTTGAACCCGGGCAAACCGAGCGTCCACCAGATTAGCCCCGGCCCCACTATCCAGAAGAACAGATATCCTCTCAGTTCTCGTACCCACCACCACCTCCGCCGGTACGAGAAACTGAGACGAACCTAGGGACGAAATACCTACTCCCAGATTGCCGTCCACCACACAACCTGGGATCAATAGTTTTCCGACGACCCTTTACTCTGCAAAGGACGGGATGGACACCCCCCAATAAAATGTCCCTTTCTCCAGCAGAAGAAACACCTTCCTGTCTTGTGGCGCACCGCCGGTCCCCTCCCCCGAAATGATGTCCCTCCTAATTGCATAGGCTCCTCAGGACTGACCAGGGGAACCTCCATATAAGGGACCCTTGAAAAAGGTGGAGTCATCACAGGGGGCGGAGTTACCCCGCACCTCTCCTGAAGCCGTCTGTCAATGCGAATAGCAAGGGCCATAGCGGCTTCCAGTGACGCGGGAGGGTCATACTGTGCCAGCACATCCTTTAATTTGTCAGATAGACCTTGACAAAACTGGCTCCTAAGAGCCGGGTCATTCCACTGGGTGTCCGTGGCCCACCTACGGAACTCCGAACAGAATTCCTCAGCAGGACGATCTCCCTGCTGGATCCTACGTAACTTAGAATCAGCAAGGGAGATACGATCCGGGTCATCATATACGAGACCCAGAGCTGCGAAAAACCTATCCACTGACTGGAGAGCCGGGGAGCCCGGGGGAAGAGAGAACGCCCATGATTGTGGGTCCCCTTGTAGGAGCGAGATGACAATTCCCACCCTTTGCTCATCACTCCCCGATGACTGTGGCCGCAGCCGAAAGTACAATTTACATGCCTCCCGGAAAACAAAAAACGTGTCCCGCCCCCCAGTAAACCTGTCAGGGAGAGCTACTTTAGGTTCTGGTCCGGCTTGATTCAGGGGATACAAAACCTTGGACTTAACGTCCGCCAGCTCCATGGACAAACTCTGCAACTGCCGAGCAAGACTGGCTACTGGATCCATGGTAGCTGGAGAGAATCTTTTGTCGGTCGGTGAAAATGTCACACTGTCTCTGCGTACAGGAGGTCAGGGGCCTAAGCTGACCCTAAGCTGGGGCCCTGACTAATCCCTCTACCTGGAGGTACTGTTAAAGGTACAGAGGTCCAGGCCGCCAGCGTAACCCCTACCTCCTGAGGATCCCTGAACCTCAGTGATCTAGTCCTGAGAAGGACCCCAATCACAACAACAGGGGACAGGATAATATAAGTCAACACACAGTACTAGACGAACGAGACAGTACAAGGGGAAAACCAAAAACCACCTTGCATACAAAAACTCACACCACAACAACAGAGGGAACACCAACGGGTAAGGAGATAAATGATAAAGCAAGGAAGGGAAAAAACCACACCAAGTACACTTCACTCCAAACTCCAAAATACCACGAGCCGCTCTGTTTGTCTGCAAGGAATGCTTTCACCGACAAGTTCCCTAACAGACCGGCAGGTATTTGAAGGAGTCCCACTACTGCAGCATTGACTGCAGCTGGGCGAGGCTGGGCCTCATCTAGCACAGAGAGAGAGAATTAACTCCCTCACTGCCGAAAAACACAAAGCACCAAAAACTCAGCTGCGAGAAGTCAGGCTGTGTAATCGTGACGATCTTCGTGGCGACACACCCGTGACACTGCCTCAGCAATCAGGGCCAGGATGGGGAAGGAGAGTGGCTGCCTCAGCGATCAGGGCCAAGATGGGGATGGAGAGTGGCTGCCTCAGCGATCAGGGCCAGGATGGGGATGGAGAGTGGCTGCCTCAGCGATCAGGGCCAAGATGGGGATGGAGAGTGGCTGCCTCAGTGATCAGGGCCAGGATGGGGATAGAGAGTGGCTGCCTCAGCGATCAGGGCCAGGATGGGGATGGAGAGTGGCTGCCTCAGCGATCAGGGCCAGGATGAGGATGGGGATGGAGAGTGGCTGCCTCAGCGATCAGGGCCAGGATGGGGATGGAGAGTGGCTGCCTCAGCCATCAGGGCCAAGATGGGGATGGAGAGTGGCTGCCTCAGTGATCAGGCCAGGATGGGGATAGAGAGTGGCTGCCTCAGCGATCAGGGCCAGGATGGGGATGGAGAGTGGCTGCATCAGCGATCAGGGCCAGGATGGGGATGGAGAGTGGCTGCATCAGCGATCAGGGCCAGGATGGGGATGGAGAGTGGCTGCCTCAGCGATCAGGGCCAGGATGGGGATGGAGAGTGGCTGCCTCAGCGATCAGGGCCAGGATGAGGATGGGGATGGAGAGTGGCTGCATCAGCGATCAGGGCCAGGATGGGGATGGAGAGTGGCTGCCTCAGCGATCAGGGCCAGGATGGGGATGGAGAGTGGCTGCCTCAGCGATCAGGGCCAGGATGAGGATGGGGATGGAGAGTGGCTGCCTCAGCGATCAGGGCCAGGATGGGGATGGAGAGTGGCTGCCTCAGCGATCAGGGCCAAGATGGGGATGGAGAGTGGCTGCCTCAGTGATCAGGGCCAGGATGGGGATAGAGAGTGGCTGCCTCAGCGATCAGGGCCAGGATGGGGATGGAGAGTGGCTGCATCAGCGATCAGGGCCAGGATGGGGATGGAGAGTGGCTGCATCAGCGATCAGGGCCAGGATGGGGATGGAGAGTGGCTGCCTCAGTGATCAGGTGGCTGGGTGGATCAGGGAAATGCTGTAGATATAGTATATCTTGACTTCAGCAAAGCATTTGACAAAGTATCTCACACAATCCTTATTGAAAAAATGACTAAGTATGGAATCGGACAAGGCAACTGTTAGGTGGATTCATAACTGGCTTAGTGATCGGACCCAAAGAGTGGTCGTAAATGGCTGCACATCCAGTTGGAAGAATGTCTCAAGTGGGGTACCACAAGGCTCTGTTTTGGGCCCTGTATTGTTCAACATCTTTATCAATGATTTAGATGAAGGAATTGTGGGTAAACTGATTAAATTTGCTGATGACACAAAGCTTGGAGGGGTAGCTAATACTAGAGAAGAGAGAGAGAGGATTCAAAAAGATATAAATAAACTGGAACAGTGGGCAGCAACTAACAGAATGGTTTTTAACAGGGAAAAATGCAAAGTACTACATCTGGGCAATAAAAATGAAAAAAGCATATACAAAATGGGAGGAATAGGGCTAAGTAACAGCACATGTGAAAAAGACTTGGGTATACTAATTGATCACAGACTGAACATGAGTCAACAGTGTGATGCAGCAGCAAAAAAGGCAAATACAATTCTAGGATGTATCAACAGAAGCATACAGTCTAGATCACGTGAGGTCATTATTGCCCTCTACTCCTCTTTGGTCAGACCTCATCTGGAATACTGTGTCCAGTTTTGGGCACCACATTTTAAAAAAGACATCAACAAACTGGAGCAAGTTCAGAGAAGAGCCACCAGAATGGTGACCGGTCTGCAAACCATGTCATATGAGGAACGGTTGCAGGATTTGGGAATGTTTAGCTTGCAAAAAAGAAGACTGAGAGGAGACTTAATAGCTGTCTACAAATATCTCAAGGGCTGTCACATTGTAGAAGGATCATCTTTATTCTCATTTGCACAAGGAAAGACTAGAAGCAATGGGATGAAACTGAATGGGAGGAGACACAGATTAGATATTAGAAAAAACTTTTTGACAGTTAGGGTGATCAATGAGTGGAACAGGCTGCCACGAGAGGTGGTGAGTTCTCCTTCAATGGAAGTCTTCAAACAGAGGCTGGACAGACATCTGTCTGGGATGATTTAGAGAATCCTGCTTTGAGCAGGGGGTTGGACCAGATGGCCCAGGAGGTCCCTTCCAACTCTACCATTCTATGATTCTAGGGCCAGGATGGGGATGGAGAGTGGCTGCCTCAGCGATCAGGGCCAGGATGGGGATGGAGAGTGGCTGCCTCAGCGATCAGGGCCAGGATGGGGATGGAGAGTGGCTGCCTCAGCGATCAGGGCCAGGATGGGGATGGAGAGTGGCTGCCTCAGCGATCAGGGCCAAGATGGGGATGGAGAGTGGCTGCCTCAGCAATCAGGGCCAGGATGGGAATGGAAAGTGGCTGCCTCAGCGATCAGGGCCAAGATGGGGATGGAGAGTGGCTGCCTCAGCGATCAGGGCCAGGATGGGGATGGAGAGTGGCTTCAATCAGCAGGATGGGAGAGAGTGGATGCTCTAGCGATCTCTGGCCAGGTGGGATGGACAGATGGCGGTCTCAACTCTCCCTTCTGATCAGGGCCAGGATGGGGATGGAGAGTGGCTGCCTCAGCGATCAGGGCCAGGATGGGGATGGAGAGTGGCTGCCTCAGCGATCAGGGCCAGGATGGGGAGGAGAGTGGCTGCCTCAGCGATCAGGGCCAGGATGGGGATGGAGAGTGGCTGCCTCAGCGATCAGGGCCAAGATGGGGATGGAGAGTGGCTGCCTCAGCGATCAGGGCCAGATGGGAATGGAGAGTGGCTGCCTCAGCGATCAGGGCCAAGATGGGGATGGAGAGTGGCTGCCTCAGCGATCAGGGCCAGGATGGGGATGGAGAGTGGCTGCCTCAGCGATCAGGGCCAGGATGGGGATGGAGAGTGGCTGCCCTCAGCGATCAGGGCCAGGATGGGGATGGAGAGTGGCTGCCTCAGCGATCAGGGCCAGGATGGGGATGGAGAGTGGCTGCCTCAGCGATCAGGGCCAGGATGGGGAAGGAGAGTGGCTGCCTCAGCGATCAGGGCCAGGATGGGGATGGAGAGTGGCTGCCTCAGCGATCAGGGCCAGATGGGGAGGAGAGTGGCTGCCTCAGCGATCAGGGCCAGGATGGGGATGGAGAGTGGCTGCCTCAGCGATCAGGGCCAGATGGGAAGGAGAGTGGCTGCCTCAGCGATCAGGGCCAAGATGGGGATGGAGAGTGGCTGCCTCAGCGATCAGGGCCAAGATGGGGATGGAGAGTGGCTGCCTCAGCGATCAGGGCCAGGGTGGGGATGGAGAGTGGCTGCCTCAGCGATCAGGGCCAAGATGGGGATGAGAGTGGCGCCTCAGCGATCAGGCAAGATGGGATGGAGAGTGGCTGCCTCAGTGAAGATTGCCTGGATGCCTCAGAGTAAATGTGTAGAATCATGAAGGAGCTGTCACAGACGAAGACCAGAGAAAACCTTCCAGGGCTGTAACTGTATGGAAATAGACATCTAAACAACCAATACTTTGGTCTCACAAACCCCATTACTTACGCATCACACACATCCTTCAGAACCGCTGATAGAGGTTTACTCTGCAAAAAGCACAGATATAATAAGGTTACATTGTAAAGACTTAGAATTTAGTGACTGAAAAATAAAAGAAGAGTAAGAAATAGAAAGATCGGCCACTCAATTGTTAACAAAAGATGTCTTAATGGTGATCAGAAGCAAATATGGGGATTATGCGATAATGGAAAGAACCTGCTAGAAACCTGCAAAGGAATGGTTCATGTCATGAGCGCCTCGCTCACATAGCAAACGTCCATCTAATACTCAGTTGTGCAAACCGTTTTAGCCCGGTCCCACTCAGGACACATTTCAGGCTTCCTGCGTTTTATAGTCATTTACACGGTCTGATATTAGGCCAGAAATCAGTAACAATCAGGAGTGTGGCCTCAGGAGTGTGGCCTAGGCACGGTGCAGACAAGACGTAGGCAAGTGCAGCTTCTGCTCCTAGACCCTTTTACAGTGTACCTGACGGCTACAACTGGTCTGAAAACCCACCAGCAGGAGCCATATCCCATTCCTGACCTCCCTGGCAGCATTTGACAGCATGGATCTGCATCCGGGGAGACTGCGGGCTGGATCTTTGCACGGGGACCATTTCACTGCCCGACACCGTGAAGCGTCGCTCCGGTTCCACCACACAAGCATGATCGTGCAAGAGAGCGAGGACAATGCCACACTGCATCCTTAGGAGTCTCCCAAGTGAGACCTCTGCAAAACCCAGAGACTTATCCTGTACTGCCGCATCCTGAGGTGAGAAAATCCCGGTCAACCACCAGTGTGAACGGGGCCCAGCGTGGAAGGAGAGTTGGGTGCAGAGGAGATTACAACTCTCCTCCCGAGGTTCCCTCTGTGCTCCAACGTTGCCATTTCTCTGAAACAGGGTGCTGAAGCTGGTTTGTGGGCCCTGGAGATCCCCCTTCTCCTCATCCTGATTCCCTTCACCACAGCCGCCATCTTACTTTTCTCTGGCACCAAATCCACCAATTTAGGAGCTAGAAGAATGGTAGAAAAATGCTACACTCTGCCCGTCTCTTCCCACTGGCTGCAGACACGCATCGCAGTGCAACTATTACATATCTGCTGCCCCACAGACATAACAAAAGTGGATCAAAGCAATAACTACAGGCAACAATCTGGAGAAAGCAGATGTATGATCTCTTATAGTGAAAGCCTTCACGTCTTACTTCCTGCAACACTGCAGTTCCAAGATCACTTCTGTGACCTCTCACATATAAGTCACCTCTATCACCTTGTGCCTCCTGCTTCCTATCCACTTTCAATAACAATAAAGACAATACCATCTTCGCTCATACGATGCCAGTATAAGGACTTGCACACAACCAGGTTGGAATACAACTCACTACACGCTATATCTCAAAATGGTCAAATCAAGTGAAGAGCGTGAAAAAGAAATTGACAATACTCCAATCCCTCATAACCAAGAGGAACTTGATAAATTCATGAAAAAAACTCAAATACTCCTCAAAATGCTCTCTAAAAGACGTCTACTCGATCTCTGGCCTCTGCCACAATTGATCACTCAGACTATAAGTGAAGAATATGGAAGCAAATCACATTCCGCAGACCCAACCCCCATATCCAGATCCTTCCTTAAAAAAAAACCTTGGCACAAGCAATGAAACCTTTCATGCTGGAATTGTCAGGGCTCAGGTCTGACCTAAAACAAGCAGAACATCGGGTAGAATCCGTACAGACAGCGCTCTTGGACTTCTCAGAGTCCCTAAAAGAACAAATGGCACATCACCAACAACTTAACTCTACTATTTTTGCTTTGGATGATCAAGAAAATAGAAGCAGACGCAAAAATCTGAGAAGTAAAGGGTCCCCAAGTCCTATGCGCCAGACATCTTAGAGAAAGTCTCCAAATAAATCTTTGCTTCTCTAGTGGGTTTGGACAAAGATCAAGCCATCATAAATGAAAGAGTACACAGAGCCTTAAACCAAAACCAAGACCATCGGATCCCCCGAGAGATCTGTGGTCTCCTGAGCTTTGTTGACACCTCCACCATCTCAAGCAAGACAAGAGATATGCCATCCTTATCCTATGACAGCACCTGGATACAAATTTTCCAGGACATAGCACAATCCACCTTTGCGAAGAGAAAAAAAATCAAACCATTTCTGCAATCAAACAAATTGACCTACAGATGGCTATTTCCCTTAGAGATTGCAATTCCAAAAGATGGCAAACAAATTTTACATCAGTACTCTGGAAGACCTTTAAATGGGACTCTTTCAGAATAGCTCCTGTAGAAGTTCCTTCCTGGATGTCAACTTCAGCTTCCCCAGCTTCAGGGGCATAAAAAACAAGTTGATGCAGGGGAAAATAACCTCTTCCATAGCCAAGAAGCAAGCATCAAGAAACTCTCCTCCGTGAAGAACAAGGACAGTAAGGACAAAGGCTACCTGCCTTTTGTACCTGTACCCCATCCCATCTCTTTACATTTGTTTGTTCCTATATACTGCTTCCCCCTTGCCTACGCCTAGCAGGTCACATTAAGTATGTTATATACAGTTTCTCTTTTCCCTAGAATACTAGATGGATCACCACCGCACTATGTTATCTGCCCCAACATGGGATCTTACCCCCCCAGCAGATAAGATGTCTATTGTTAATATTTACATGTTATTTGAGATATATGTTTGTACCTAGATTGCTGGATGGGTTATCTAGATTTTCTTTTCCCAAATTATGGTATGACTGATACAAGTATCTGACCCCATTATGTGCATCACCAATATGGGGCATCAATCGTCAAAGTGCAGGGCAACTCTGGTGCTGGACCCTGAACGAGTGCAGCGCAAACGGCTGTCACCTGAAGGAATACTCCTCGCTCCAAGAAGAAGATGTGCGTTCATGTATGTCCATGAGACCACCAGGACCAGAACCAGAGACCTACAAGCAGTCTGAGTCACGGTTCTTGCTGGGACTGTGACACAAAGATGAGTAAAACCAGTATTAGGGTTAATTAGGGTAAGGTCCCAATTTGGAGGGTGAATTCTTGTTGACGGCATCTCTAGAAACCCAGTCCCCTGGATGAATACTTTAATTTGGATTTTTCCATTGTGACTCTGCACGTCATGTTTTCTCCTCCACATTTCATGGGTTTGCCTCCTATATATCAAATGCAATTTAATAAAATGAGGAATAAATGTTGTCAGTTCTTAATTTTGAAGACATCTGATCCGGCTAACACAGACCGTGTGGGATCGTATGTATCTGAGCTAAGCACGGACGCTCACCTGGTTAAGCTCGATAAGTTGGGGGTACGCGCCCATCATCTGGATGGCGATTTTCACGATATTCTTTGTGGGCTCCATCATTCCCAGTTGATAACTGCAATAATAACAGAATTACAGAAACATTAAGCTGTGAGAAGTTTGCGGCTTGGACAATTATCCCCATTACTTGGACTTCCTTGGCATTTTAGGCGCCAGACACTTGAGATTTTTGCCTATTTGTGCAAATTTATCAGAATCTCGGTCAATGTTTAATACATTTTCAATAATTCTTAAATATAAGTCCTCTGTCTAAAACAATGTCTCCACTTTTAACTCCACCCGATTTGTTGCAACTTAAAAAAAAACAAAAAACAGAAATCTGGATATATCCCCTTTACCATAACTGCAAACATCGTATTTGAAAAGTGTCAAATGTTTGTTCAAAAATGGTGCGCCAAAGAGAGCTGCAGCAGAAATCTTCATGGACGCCTCCAATTGTTCACCAGCATACACCTGTGTTGTACAGCTGAGATTAGAAATGCTCAAGACTGCAGGGGAGGAAGATTTGGCCCAAAATTGGTGAACTGAGCTGTTTCTGGCAAGGAGTTCCAATTATGTTCAGATACAAGATTAGGGTACACAGTGTAAGGGGAAACGCTGTACAGAGTCACTGATTGCAATGAGAGGTGAAAAAGATGAATACCAGAGCAGCAAGAACCAGAATGTACACAACAAACGATACATAATATACAGAGGAGCTGACTGCACAGAGCGGCAGGAGAAAGGGTACAAGAGAAAGAGGAGGAAGTGTAAACAGCACACGGCACCTGGGGTATAGAGGAAGACTGCAGAGGAAGACTAGAGAGATGGGTACCAGAGCAAGAGGAGCCAGAGTACACAGCACAGGGAACCTGGGGTATAGAGGAAGACTGCAGAGAGGTAGGAGAGATGGGTACAAGAGGAAGAGGAGCAAGAGTTCACAGCACATGGCACCTGGGGTATAGAGGATGACTGCAGAGAGAGGCAGAAGAAATGGTACCAGAGTACACAGCACAGGTCACCTGGGGTATAGAGGAAGACTGCAGAGAGGTAGGAGAGATGTGTACAAGAGGAAGAGGAGCAAGAGTTTACAGCACAGGGAACCTGGGTATAGAGGAAGACTGCAGAGAGGTAGGAGAGATGTGTACAAGAGGAAGAGGAGCAAGAGTTTACAGCACATGGCACCTGGGGTATAGAGGATGACTGCAGAGAGAGGCAGAAGAAATGGGTACAAGAGGAAGAGGAGCAAGAGTACACAGCACAGGGCACCTGGGGTATAGAAGATAACTGCAGAGTAAGACTAGAAAGATGGATACCAGAGCAAGAGGAGCCAGAGTACACAGCACATGGCACCTGGGGTATAGAGGATGACTGCAGAGAAAGGCAGAAGAAATGGGTACCAGAGCAAAAGGAGCCAGAGTACACACACAGGGCTCCTGGGGTATAGAGGATGACTGCAGAGAGGTAGGAGAGATGGGTACCAGAGCAAAAGTAGTCAGAGTACACAGCACAAGGTACCTAAGGTATAGAGAATGACTGCAGAGGAAGACAAGAGAGATGGGTACCAGAGCAAGAGGAGACAAGAGTACACAGCACAGGGCACCTGGAGTATAGAGAATGACTGCAGGGAGAGATGGGTACCAGAGGAAGAAGAGCCAGGGTATACAGCAGAGGGCACCTGGGGTATAGAGGATGACTGCAGGGAGAGGCAGAAGAGATGGGTACCAGAGCAAAAGGAGCCAGAGTACACAGCACATGGCACCTGGGGTATAGAGGATGACTGCAGAGAAAGGCAGAAGAAATGGGTACCAGAGTACACAGCATAGGGCACCTTGGGTACAGAGGATGACTGCAGAGAGAGGCATTTAGAGATGGGTACAAGAGGAAGAGGAGCAAGAGTAAACAGCACACGGCACCTGGGGTATAGAGGATAACTGCAGAGGAAGACTAGAGAGATGGGAACCAGAGCAGGAGGAGCCAGGGTACACAGCACAGGGCACCTGGGGTATAGATAATGACTGCAGAGAGAGGCCGGAGAAATGAGTACCAGAGAAGAGGAGCAAGAGTACACAGCACAGGGCACCTGGAGTATAGAGAATGACTGCAGGGAGAGATGGGTACCAGAGGAAGAAGAGCCAGGGTATACAGCAGAGGGCACCTGGGGTATAGAGGATGACTGCACAGAGAGGTAGGAGAGATGGATGCCAGAGCAAGAGGAGCCAGTGTACACAGCCCAGGGCACCTGGAGTATAGAGAATGACTGCAGGGAGAGATGGGTACCAGAGGAAGAAGAGCCAGAGTACACGGCACAGGGCACCTGGGGTATAGAGAATGACTGCAGAGAGAGATGGGTACCAGAGGAAGAAGAGCCAGAGTACACGGCACAGGGCACCTGGGGAATAGAGGATGACTGCAGAGTGAGGCAGGAGAGATGGGTACCAGAGGAAGAGGAGCCAGTGTACACAGAAAAGGGCACCTGGGGTATAGAGGATGACTGCAGAGTGAGGCAGGAGAGATGGGTACCAGAGCAAAAGGAGCCAGAGTACACAGCACAAGGTACCTAGGGTATAGAGAATGACTGCAGAGTAAGACTAGAGAGATGGGTACCAGAGCAAGAGGAGACAAGAGTACACAGCACAGGGCACCTGGAGTATAGAGAATGACTGCAGGGAGAGATGGGTACCAGAGGAAGAGGAGCCAGGGTATACAGCAGAGGGCACCTGGGTATAGAGGATGACTACAGAGTGAGGCAGGAGAGATGGGTACCAGAGGAAGAGGAGCCAGAGTACACAGAAAAGGGCACCTGGGGTATAGAGGATGACTGCAGAGTGAGGCAGGAGAGATGGGTACCAGAGCAAAAGGAGCCAGAGTACACAGCACAAGGTACCTAGGGTATAGAGAATGACTGCAGAGGAAGACTAGAGAGATGGGTACCAGAGCAAGAGGAGACAAGAGTACACAGCACAGGGCACCTGGAGTATAGAGAATGACTGCAGGGAGAGATGAGTACTAGAGGAAGAAGAGCCAGGGTATACAGCACAGGGCACCTAGGGAATAGAGGATGACTGCAGAGTGAGGCAGGAGAGATGGGTACCAGAGGAAGAAGAGCCAGTGTACACAGCACAGGGCACCTGGGGTATAGAGGATGACTGCAGAGTGAGGCAGGAGAGATGGGTACCAGAGGAAGAAGAGCCAGAGTACACAGCACAGGGCACCTGGGGAATAGAGGATGACTGCAGAGAGGCAGTAAAGATGGGTACCAGAGTAATAAGAGTCATAGTGTCACAAAGCACGTGATGCACAGAGACCAACCTGCAAAGAGAGTTAGGGGTTATGGACACCAAAGTAGGAGCAGCCTGAGCGTACATATTAACATTTAGGGAAATGATTTGATCCGTTGATGGCAACAGTTATAAATTATAAGGAATTCTCTTCCTCACAAGGCCTTGGTGACAATTCTGGGTGCAATAGATATATGGAGCATTGCATAATGGGCTTCTGATCCTGTCATTACAGAAAGTCACTCGATAGAGATGCCCCTTGTTGGAGTCCGATATGGACTAGATATGTAGTGGGGTCTAAGCCGTCATCCCCTTCATTGTGAGAAGGAATTCACATGAAAGCTAAATCACAGGTCCTGAAGACGGAGGAGAAGAAGGGTGGACAGACAGGAAAGACGTAGAGGAAGGACAGACAGGGGCAGTAACGCACCAGCGGCAACGGAGCGACAATGGCGCTGCCACCAGACGACAAATATTCTGTAGATCAATGCAAAATTTCATTTTACCTGCAACTTGTTTCCTGTCACTTTGGAGCAGCAAAGGTGGAGACTGCGGACAGAGCGGTGAGGTGGAGCCAGGAGGAGACAGGTTCCTACAAGCCTGCATTCCTTACTTCAGATAAGACTTTCTTCTGGGAGTGTCTGCGTGTTGTATGAAGACGTCACACCTGCCATACAGGACACGACGGCATGTATCATTCACATGTTGTATGAAGACGTCACATCTGCCATACAGGACACGACGCCATGTATCATTCACGTGTTGTATAAAGACGTCACACCTGCCATAGAGGACACGACGCCATGTATCATTCACGTGTTGTATGAAGACGTCACACCTGCCATACAGGACACGACGCCATGTATCATTCACGTGTTGTATGAAGACGTCACACCTGCCATACAGGACACGACGCCATGTATCATTCACGTGTTGTATGAAGACGTCACACCTGCCATACAGGACACGACGCCTGTATCATTCACGTGTTGTATGAAGACGTCACATCTGCCATACAGGACACACGCCATGTATCATTCACGTGTTGTATGAAGACGTCACACCTGCCATACAGGACACGACGCCTGTATCATTCACGTGTTGTATGAAGACGTCACATCTGCCATACAGGACACGACGGCCATGTATCATTCACGTGTTGTATGAAGACGTCACACCTGCCATACAGGACACGACGCCATGTATCATTCACGTGTTGTATGAAGACGTCACACCTGCCATACAGGACACGACGCCATGTATCATTCACGTGTTGTATGAAACGTCACACCTGCCATACAGGACACGACGCCATGTATCATTCACGTGTTGTATGAAGACGTCACACCTCCCATACAGGACACGACTCCATGTATCATTCACGTGTTGTATGAAAACATCACATCTGCCATACAGGACACGACGGCATGTATCATTCACGTGTTGTATGAAGACGTCACACCTGCCATACAGGACACGACGCCATGTATCATTCACGTGTTGTATGAAGACGTCACACCTGCCATGCAGGACACGACGCCATGTATCATTCACGTGTTGTATGAAGACGTCACACCTGCCATACAGGACATGGCGGCCTGTATCATTCAAGGGTTGTATGAAGAATTCACACCTCCCATACAGGACACGACGCATGTATCATTCACGTGTTGTATGAAGACGTCACATCTGCCATACAGGACATGACGGCCTGTATCATTCACGTGATGTATGAAGACGTCACACCTCCCATACAGGACACGGCAGCCTGTATCATTCACGTGTTGTATGAAGACGTCACATCTCCCATAGAGGACATGAAGCCATGTATCATTCAAGGGTTGTATGAAGACGTCACGCCTGCCATACAGGACACGACGGCCTGTATCATTCACGTGTTATATGAAGACGTCACATCTGCCATACAGGACATGACGGCCTGTATCATTCACGTGTTGTATGAAGACGTCACATCTCCCATAGAGGACATGACGCCATGTATCATTCACGTGTTGTATGAAGACGTCACACCTGCCATACAGGACACAACGGCCATGTATCATTAACGTGTTATATGAAGACGTCACATCTGCCATACAGGACACGACGGCCTGTATCATTCACGTGTTGTATGAAGACGTCACGCCTGCCATACAGGACACGACGCCATGTATCATTCACGTGTTGTATGAAGACGTCACGCCTGCCATACAGGACACAACGGCCTGTATCATTCACGTGTTATATGAAGACGTCACATCTGCCATACAGGACACGACGCCATGTATTATTCACGTGTTGTATGAAGACGTCACACCTCCCATACAGGACACGATGGCCTGTATCATTCAAGTGTTGTATGAAGACGTCACGCCTGCCATACAGGACACGACGGCATGTATCATTCACGTGTTGTATGAAGACGTCACGCCTGCCATACAGGACACGACGCCATGTATCATTCACGTGTTGTATGAAGACGTCACACCTCCCATACAGGACACGATGGCCATGTATCATTCAAGTGTTGTATGAAGACGTCACGCCTGCCATACAGGACACGACGGCATGTATCATTCACGTGTTGTATGAAGACATCACACCTCCCATACAGGACACGACGGCCATGTATCATTGTGATGAAACGTGCACACGGTCCGCCACATGGTAGCCCGGGGTATCATGGCTTGTGATCCCTCCGTGCCGCGAATGTGATGAAAACGCGCACACACACGACGGCTGCTGCCGTCCGACCCAGTAAACTGCAGGGATTTATAATTATCCCACTTCCACTTAGGAACTTGCAGCTCTCTGGCGCCCCCCTTACCCTCAGGTCAGTCAGGGAACTGCACCTAGGATAATTAGTCGCCAGACGGGTCACTTGGATGTGTGCTGGCTATTGGGCACGCTACAGTGAGGGAATTATAATTACTCCGGGCCGCAGCCAGGCAATACACTTATAAAACCCGCTCCGTCACTGCCAACGCCACCCAATAGGTTAACACTTTACACCCCTTCTTTTAGCTGCCACCAGCTACGATTTACTTAATGAACAATTTATCAAGAGGGTCCGTAGCAACCCCAAATCAGTAGCGTAGTACTTCAGGCACGTGCTGATTCGTTTATAGAGCAGGAGAAACAAACTAGTACATTTTATATCTTTACTCCAAAAAGGTTTGACAGTGTTTATAAAGTTTTAAAACAAGATTTTACAAAAGGGGAGACAATCGAAATATGTACAATATGGTTACAGAAAATAAAAGGGGTTAACATAAGGAAGATCAACTTACAGTTCTTAGATCATAGTAGGCAAGCCATGCGGTCGGGGGATGGGAGACATCACAATGCATCACAGAGCTGCTATAAGTCTGGTGTCCAGGGCAGATCTCCGGCAGAATACCTGGCCCCTACCTTATAGACCTGTGGCCGTGACATCATAAACGGGGTGGAGTTACCAGGGTCCTCCTCTTGCTCTAAGTGGTAATCTTAGTTCAGAAAACTCATAACTTTCATAACTTAGAGATGGAGTCTCTTACAGCGATGCACAGCATACCATTGTACTCCGCAAGATGTTGGCGTGCATTTAAGTCTAAACGCAGAGTACCTGGGTGGATCGGCTAAGCAGAAATCTGTTTCTTGGGTTCTGTTGCAGCTGGAGCCAGGAAAAACATGGGCCAGGAAGCCCCGTCGACGCAGGTCGCAGACTTGCTACTTTTGTATTTTTATCATACTCTCACATTGAATTACATCTGCATGAATGAATTTCCATTATTGTCTATGAGAGGCGGAAGCACATGGGCAGACAATGCAGACCCCCCGTGGTGAGGAGGGAAACTCCAGCGCTGGCAGCTCAGATTACACTGAGCCTGATTGCCGGCTGGAAGGGGGAAGGGAAGCGCAGATACACACAGGCTGCTAAATGTAGTAGATGTCATCACACCTCCCCCCTTAGAGGGCGCTATGGAGGCATGACCTGTCGGTAATCCGCCATGCGCACCTCAGCGGGTTCGCCACGTCGTGACAACCCATCAGCATTCCCATGATCGCTGCCTTTCTTGTGTTGTACGGCAAAATCATACTGCTGTAGGGCAAGGCTCCAGCGTAGCAACCTACCATTGGTTCCGGACACTGTGTGCAGCCAGCTCAGAGGGTTGTGGTCGGTGACCACCTTGAAGGTGCGCCCGTACAGGTAGGGCTGCAAACGTTGCAGTGCCCAGACCATGGCCAGGCACTCCTTCTCGATGGTGGAGTATGCCACTTCCCTCGGCAGAAGTTTCCGGCTCAGGTACAACACGGGGTGCTCCTGGTTCCCCGAATCAACCTGGCTGAGTACAGCACCGAGGCCAAATTCGCTGGCGTCAGTCTGTACCAGGAATGGCCGACTGCTGTCGACGGCATTCAACACTGGAGAGCTGCACAGGGCTGTTTTCAAAGCTCGGAATGCCACCTCACAGCCATCTGTCCAGCTGACTGTTTGGGGTAGACCGCCCTTGGTGAGGTCCGTCAAGGGTTTTGCAATGGCGCTATAGTTCGGTACGAAACGCCTATAGTACCCTGCAGTGCCCAGGAAGGACTTCACCTGCTTTTTGGTCCTGGGGGTGGGCCAGGACACGATCGAGTCCACTTTCTCGGGCTCCGGACTCATGGAACCCCTGCCTACCCGGTGCCCCAGGTAGTGGACCTCCCTCATGCCCATCTGGCATTTTCCCGGCTTGATGGTCAGACCTGCCTGGCGAATACTCTTGAGCACCTCCTGGAGATGCTGAAGGTGTTCCTCCCAGGTGGAACTGAAGACGGCAATGTCGTGCAGGTACGCCACAGCGTACTCCTCCAGTCCCTGAAGCAGGTGGTTGACCATCCGCTGAAAAGTGGCAGGGGCATTCTTCATGCCGAAAGGCATGACCGTGGACTCGTACAGTCCAAAAGGGGTGATAAAGGCGGATTTCTCCTGCGCCGCAGGGCTCAGGGGAATCTGCCAGTATCCCCGGCTTAAATCCATGATGGATATGTACTTGGCATTCGCCAACCGCTCCAGCAGATCCTCGATGCATGACATTGGGTGCGCATCAGAGGTAGTGATGGCGTTGAGCCCCCTGTAGTCCACGCAGAACCGGGTGGTCCGATCCTTTTTTGGCACAAGAACTACAGGTGAGGCCCACGCGCTTTTGGACGGTCGGATCACCCCCAGCTGCAACATCTCATGGATCTCCTGGCGCATAATCTGCTGCACCTCCTCAGAGATCCGATAAGGTGTCCGCCGTAACGGGGCGTGATTCCCGGTATCCACCTCGTGGACTGCCAACTTGGTCCTTCCGGGTTGGTTAGTGAACACGGCCCGAAAGGATTCCAGAGTGGTCAGCAACTGCAACCGCTGGGAGGCGGATAGCGATTCATTTACCTCCATGTCCTCAATGGACCCATTGGCCTTGGCTTAGGCCAGCATGTCCAGGAGGGGATTCCTCCCCCGCCCTCGGGCAGGTTGCAGACCGGTAGGACGCGGGCTTCACATTCGTGATGGGCCTTCATCATGTTGACGTGAAAGGCCTTGCGCCTACCCCGAGTGTGGTCAAGCGTGACCACGTAGGTGACTGGGTTGAGCCGTTAGTGCACGACGTACAGGCCTTCCCAGGCTGCCTGAAGCTTATCCTTTGGTACGGGGATCAGCACCCACACCTTTTGACCCACCTGGTAGGTCCGCTCCCGGGCGTTCTGGTCGTACCAGTGCTTCTGGTCAGCCTGAGCCTGCGTCATGTTGTCATGTACCAACTGCGTCAAGGTCTGCATCTTGTCGCGGAAGCGCATGACATAATTCACGATGGACACTTCCGTGGGGTTTGGCTCCTCTTCCCAGGATTCACTTATCAACCCAAGGGGTCCCCGGACTCGCCTGCCATGCAGGAGCTCAAAGGGGGAGAACCCCATTGAGGCCTGCGGGACTTCTCTGTAGGCAAACAGCAGGTGTGGGAGGTACCGCTCCCAATCGCGTCCCTGGGTCTCAACCAGCATGCGAAGCATCTGTTTGAGGGTACCGTTAAAGCGCTCACACAAACCATTTGTCTGTGGGTGATATGCACTCGATACCATACGCGTCACCTGCATTTTGCTGCAGAGAGCCTTCATTAGGCGAGACATAAATTGGGTCCCTTGATCGGTAGGCATCTCCCTGGGAAATCCTACCCGTGAAAAGATGGTCACCAGTGCATCCGCCACCTTATCTGCCCTAGTTGAGGACAGAGCTACTGCCTCCGGGTACCGGGTAGCGTAGTCTACCACAGTAAGGATGTATTGCTTTCCAGAGCTGCTGGGGACGGCCAGCGGGCCCACAATGTCCACCGCGATCCTCTGGAAAGGCTCCTCTATCACTGGCAACAGGATCAGGGGAGCCTTAAGAGCAGGCCCCGCCTTCCCCACTCTTTGACAGGTGATACAGGAGCGGCAGTAGTTAGTCACATCTGTCCCCATCTTGGGCCAATAGAAGTGTTGAGACAGCCGTGCCTTAGTTTTGCTGATCCCCAAGTGTCCAGCAAGTGGAATCTCATGGGCAATCCTCAACAACTCACCTCGGAACTGGTGCGGGATGCCCAGCTGTTTTTCCCTCAACCACTCCTTTTGGGAATCTCCGGGTACTGTCTCCCGGTACAACCTTCCTCGTTCCCAGAACACCCTCTCCTTATCAGTCACGGAGGTGGGCGTCTCGGCGAGGTGCCTCAAGTTCTCCAGGCTCGCATCTGAGTGCAGAGCGGCCTGGAACTCCTGGCTGGAGGCAGCCAGAAGTGACGTCAGGGTTCCTTCCTCACTGGGACCCTCTGGGACCGGCTCTGGGTCCACCTCTGGTTCAGTCTCTCCTGTAGCGGAGGCGGGTCCAGATGGCAGGGCGCTACCTGCGATCCGGGCACTCTGACTGCGGGTGACAGCAGCTACATATGCAGTCTCCCCGGGGATTTCTACAGACCCATCAGCCTGCGCTGCTATGGGCTCTACCTCCCCATCCACCCCCAACACTTCAGGAGCAGTGCTACTTATGGGCCAGTTACCTTCCTCGGTGGCACTGGTCAGTGTCATGGCGTCACCTTCCTCACGGTTCCCATGCACCTCCCCATTTCCTTGAGCACTGTCGCTTGCTCCTGCTAGGGGTTCCTCAGCCGTCTCACTCCGCAGAGCGACGTGGCTGAACGCTCCTGTACCTGTGGACACACCTACCACTTCAGAGAAAGGGTTAACAGGTTCAGATGGCACAGATACATCACTATCAGCATCATTCCTAGGGAAAGAAAGGTTATCAGTTGCATCATCACTTAGCAAAGCATTGGCAGGTAACACAATCAGTTTCCCATCATCATCAACATCAACATCATGGTTAACGTTAACCTTATTATCAGATTGGGAGGGGTGTCAGGGACATAGTACGCCACCATCCTCCCCAGATCAGTCCCCAATAAAACATCAGTGGGCAGGTTTTCGGACACCCCCACTTCCTTCACCCCGCTCCCGGCACCCCAGTCAATGAAAACCCGGGCTATCGGCAAGGAGTAGTGGACGCCCCCAATCCGGTGACAGTTAAGGTTTTCCCCAGAATCAACTCTTCAGGGGCCGCCAGTTCGGGTCGGATGAGGGTTCGTTCAGCCCCGGTGTCCTTAAGGCCTGTAGCAAGACGGGCCCCCACGCGGACTGGCTGCACGTTGTCATCAACCCTCCCACCACACCACCCACCAAAAGAACAGAGGCGTTGGGCCCGGAGGCCTTAGCTGGGGGGTTCTTTGCCTCTCGGGACAGGTGGCGCTGATGTGTCCAGTCCGTTTACAGGAGAAACACTGGCGGGGGTCTGATGTAGGCCTGGCGCTGGCAAAGGGGATAGTGCCTCCAGAGGGACGGCTGGCAGGGGCACTGGGGTTGGTTGCAGGCTTACCCCCTCCCCAGCGGGCGGTGACGGGCTTCCGCACCTCGGGTTTCCGGTTGGCCTCATAGCTGTCGGCGATCCGTGCTGTTTTGACCGCATCCTCTGGTTCTCGGTCCAGGATGAACTGTCGGACCTCAGCTGGGCACAGATGCAGGAACTGGTCTTTGATCATCAGGTCTCTCAGCTCCTCAAAGGTGTCAACTGATAGTCCATGGATCCACTGGTCAAAGTGGGTACTGAGTCCTTGCACCACATCGCTATAACTGTCGTGTGGGCCACGTTGGAGGTTCCGGAACTTCTTTCGGTATAACTCAGGGGTTAGCTGGTACTTGGCGATCAGGGCCTGCTTGATGGCCTCATAGTCACCATCTTGATCTGGTGGGAGTGAAGCAAACGCCTCCAGAGCTTTGCCCTTTAGCCCGGGGGTCAAGTACCTGGCCCATTGGTCGTCAGGCAGCTGGTACTGTCTGCAGACTTTCTCAAAGGCCCGCAGAAAAGTGTCCAAGTCTCCGTCCTTTTCCATCACGGGAAAGTGCTCCGGCCGGGGCTTCGGACTCTGAGAGCTGCTGGGTGTACCGCTCCAGGCGGTGGAGGGCATTGCCCCTTGTCTGAGCAGCTCCAGTTCATGGGCTCTCTGAGCTTCCCGCTCGGCTCTCTCAGCCTCTCGCTGGGCTTGGCGCTCGGCTCTCTCAGCCTCTCGCTGGGCTTGGGCCTCGGCTCTCTCAGCTTCTCGCTGGGCTTGGGCCTCCTGCTGGTATCGCTGGATCAGCCTCAGGCGCCCATTATGGTCGTCGGCGAAGAGCGCATCCAGGGCCGCCTGCAGGTAAGGGTCCAACCCGCCCTGGTATAAGCAGTCAGGGGTTGGGCCTCTGCTCCTGCGCCCTCCTCGCTCTCAGCGTGGTCCCGTGCCATCAGGGCCTGGATCACTTCGGCCTTGGTTTGGTCCATGGGGACAATCTTCCTCCACTCGCACATGGCAAGAAGAGCTTCCTTGCTACTCCGATTATACCAGTCGAATCCCCTCGTAGCCATGGTTGCCAAATAAAAGATAGGATAGAAAACAAAGAGAAGGGAGGGGTAACCGCAAGTACACACAATTGTCTCAGGACTAATAAACACTGAGTCTGTTCTCCAAAACTTTAGTTGCAGGGTCCCTGAAGAACCGTGTAAGTTTTTTAGTGAATGGAATGATTGCTCAGACCAGATCACTAATGCTCTATAATCCCACCGCTGCCACCAAATGTGATGAAACGTGCACACGGTCCGCCACACGGTAGCCCGGGTATCACAGCTTGTGATCCCTCCGTGCCGCGAATGTGACGAAAACGCGCACACACACGACGGCTGCTGCCGTCCGACCCAGTAAACTGCAGGGATTTATAATTATCCCACTTCCACTTAGGAACTTGCAGCTCTCTGGCGCCCCCCTTACCCTCAGGTCAGTCAGGGAACTGCACCTAGGATAATTAGTCGCCAGACGGGTCACTTGGATGTGTGCTGGCTATTGGGCACGCTGCAGTGAGGGAATTATAATTACTCCGGCCGCAGCCAGGCAATACACTTATAAAACCCGCTCCGTCACTGCCAACGACCCCCAATAGGTTAACACTTTACACCCCTTCTTTTAGCTGCCACCAGCTACGATTTACTTAATGAACAATTTATCAAGAGGGTCCGTAGCAACCCCAAATCAGTAGCGTAGTACTTCAGACACGTGCTGATTCGTTTATAGAGCAGGAGAAACAAAGTAGTAAATTTTATATCTTTACTCCAAAAAGGTTTGACAGTGTTTATAAAGTTTTAAAACAAGATTTTACAAAAGGGGAGACAATCGAAATATGTACAATATGGTTACAGAAAATAAAAGGGGTTAACATAAGGAAGATCAACTTACAGTTCTTAGATCATAGTAGGCAAGCCATGCGGTCGGGGGATGAGACACATCACAATGCATCACAGAGCTGCTATAAGTCTGGTGTCCCGGGCAGATCTGAGGCAGAATACCTGGCCCCTACCTTATAGACCTGTGGCCGTGACATCATAAACGGGGTGGAGTTACCAGGGTCCTCCTCTTGCTCTAAGTGGTAATCTTAGTTCAGAAAACTCATAATAACTTAGAGATGGAGTCTCTTACAGCGATGCACAGCATACCATTGTACTCTGCAAGATGTTGGCGTGCATTTAAGTCTAAACGCAGAGTGCCTGGGTGGATCGGCTAAGCAGAAATCTGTTTCTTGTGTTCTGTTGCAGCTGGAGCAAGGAAAAACATGGGCCAGGAAGCCCCGTCGACGCAGGTCGCAGACTTGCTACTTTTGTATTTTTATCATACTCTCACATTGCATTACATCTGCATGAATGAATTCCCATTATTGTCTATGAGAGGCAGAAGAACATGGGCAGACAATGCAGACCCCCCGCGGTGAGGAGGGAAACTCCAGCGCTGGCAGCTCAGATTACACTGAGCCTGATTGTTGGCTGGGAGGGGGAAGGAAAGCGCAGCTATACACAGGCTGCTAAATGTAGTAGATGTCATCACAATCATTCACGTGTTGTATGAAGACGTCACACCTCCCATACAGGACACGACGGCCATGTATCATTCACGTGTTGTATGAAGACGTCACACCTTCCATACAGGACACGACGCCATGTATCATTCACGTGTTGTATGAAGACGTCACACCTTCCATACAGGACAAGACGCCATGTATCATTCACGTGTTGTATGAAGACATCACACCTCCCATACAGGACACGACGGCCATGTATCATTCATGGGTTGTATGAAGACATCACACCTCCCATACAGGACACGACGGCCTGTATCATTCACGTGTTGTATGAAGACGTCACACCTGCCATACAGGACACAACGGCCATGTATCATTCACGTGTTGTATGAAGACGTCACACCTACCATACAGGACACGACGGCCTGTATCACTCACGTGTTATATGAAAATGCAAGTATAAAAATGTTTGCGGATTTGCTGATGTTTTTGCTTGCGTT